>JACCIC010000002.1:8632500-8885000 GCA_018907035.1 Sycobia sp. Sy_11 | reverse complement strand
TGCCCGCATCGTTCAAAACGCATGTAGATATGAATACCGAGTCTTCGTCCGAGGGCTCGCTCCGTCTCTCTTATCTCTCTCTCTCTCTATCTTAAATTTGTCGAGATCGCCGCACGAAGAATCTGAAATGGAGGAGGGGACGCGCGAGCCCGAGCGGGCAAGGACGCCCCTTTATCCCCGATCCTTTTTTTTTTTTTTTAACATTTAACATCCCTTGGCCGTACGCGGCGCTGTATGAGGGCGCGACACTGTGGCCGTCCCTTGGCCTGCTCGCGATTGCCGGCGGCCGGCCGCGGGGGCGTCTCGGCCGGGCCGCCTGCGTCGCGCTCGGCAAACGCGAGAGGGAGCTTTGAAGGCATGCGGCATGTCGCGCGGCGTGTCGGGGTCCGCGAAGCCGCCCTCGCCGCCGGATCCTTATCGGACTTCTATGCGCCGTGCGAAAAGCGAACGGTCCATAACTCCCCGATATATTTCACTGTCGAGCGCGCCCTCTGTGCTTCCGAGCCGTTCTGACTCCCCTCCCCCGCCCCACCCCTGGGGGAATCGGATCGCCCTCCTCGATATGTAGCGCTACCGAGAATCTCCCAATTCCCTGCCCCCACCCCCTCGCCTTCGCCCGACGATGCGCCGACGAATATCCCGGCAATTTTTTGCGCGCGTTCTTTCCTTTTCGAATCCTTTATCGGCTCCGTTTCTAATACGCCGCCCGCCCCCCCCCGCTCAACCCCGATTTCAATCATAGACCCTCGCCGTTCCTTGGCGCTCGTTTGCCTTTTTTACTCGTTTCCCGGCGGTTGCCCCTGCGCTTTTTACTCGGCACGAGGATAATCGTAGGGGGCCGGGCGACTGCAAGGGCTGGGGGGGGGAGGGGGTTGTGGAAAAAAGTTATCGAATCGAGGCGAGAATGCGGAATTTCCCAGGTGGGCCTGGCTATTACGCCAAACGACGAGGTCCTGCCTGGCCGGTTGTGATCGAGGCGCGGCAAGATCAAATTTACGGCGCGTCTCCGATTTATCATTCGTGCACTGAGAGCTGCTGAGACGCCCTCGCACGCTGGAAGGGGTTATGGTCGGAAATCCGCGCGCGAGAGGGTAAAGGAAAAAATTGTTTTTATACCAATATTAAACGATAAATTATTGTGTCTGACGTAATATGCTTTTTTAACGATCAGTCCATTGCTCAACGGCTGAAGACCGAACGAGCTCTGCAATTTTCTTTCTTTAATTCATCTATTAAATAGAAGGTGAGAGACACTTTGCCATTTCAAAAGAATTATTTTACCGTCAGTTGAACGAAATACTTTTTACGCGAAGAGCAATACTTTTCGGTCTGAATAAATTTTAGTGGAAAATAAAAATTTATCGCTTGAAAGATGAAATTGAAGAAAAGATGACAATCTATGATTGGGCACCTCTCTTACACGAGGTTCCAGCCAAATATCGATACAATATAGTTTGCAAAAAATTTTCAGCTGCTGATAGCTACTAATCAGTCAGATATTAATAATTATTTTAATAATTACAATTTGACAAATTCGTGCTACCAAAATTTTTCTCGAATAAAAATGTTTTTCTGTCTACACTTAGCATTGTATCCAAGGTTTTATTTGCGCGTCTTTGTTTTTAGGTTTTCGAACAAATTTATCAGCGAAATAAGTCATAGACTCGGATTCCTTAGTTTTGAAAGCACTATTAACCGGTAATTATCGATCAAGAGAGTTTTGTATCATTCGTAAATCCATTGTTCGCGATACGATTCGTACAGTCTTTTGCTGGAAAAGAAAAACCATTTGGAATTTTTTTGTCAGTTCGACAAGAGTCAATCCGTTGAAAATGGTATTTTGAAAATGTATTTCAGTACCCTTTTTGCGATAGCGCAGTTGGCGCACTCTTGCACTGCGCGGTAAGAGCGTTGTCCTGCCGCAATTCAAAATTCGCCCCGGCGTGAGTGCGCCCAAAGCTCAGTAATCGACGTAAGCTGGCGAATAAATCCACTCGTTGCCGATCAATGATACCGATGTTAAATCTAAATTTTGAGCTCCCATAGTTTTTTTCTTCTGCAATTTGTTACGGTTCAAACGATGAAATTCTCTCTCTATCCACGTTGAGGATATTATAAAAAATCCAAGGCACACTCGCGTACGACCGCTCTGCCGAGAGACGACGGACTTTGCGCGGCCTGCGAAGAATTTCACGATTCGCTGAAGCGATCGCTCGAGTATAAGAACCGCGTACAGTTGGCGGAGACGCGGCCAAATCTCAAATTAAGAAATTCAACATTCCGGCCACTATGCCGACCTCCGCTGCACGCGTGCGTCTAATACGTCAAGGTCCCCCTCTCTCTCTCTCTCTCTCTCTCTCCTCTCGCCTCTTCCCTTTCGCCTCCTTCCGTCCAGTCCACCTACGCTCTTTCTCCCCGTCTGGACGTTAAAGAAAGCGCGCGCGCGATATGCCGATGTCGTCCGCGGAATTTGTACGGTAAGAGCGGGACCGGCCGACTGGCCGAACGCCCGTATAAACTTTTAAAGCTCGGCCGAATGAAGGGGGCTCTTATTCGCCGCTGTTATACGTGCCGAGCATTCGCCGCTTTCCCGCCTGAATCGCTGCGGGGGAGCGAGAGAGAGAGAGAGAGAGAGAGAGAGAGAGAGAGAGAGACAGACAGACACAGCAATATGCACGTGTGTTGGTAAAAATTTTTGACAAACTATATATTTTAAATCGCAGAAGTATAATTGCCACATGCTGCCGTGATATTTCGTCAAGAAATAAAATTACACATGGTACAATTAGTGCTGTGAATAGAAAAAAAAATGTCGTTGTAAGTTACCCAATTCGAAAGTGTCACGTGTAGTTATTGAGTTTAGAAACAACGGAATTTGATCAAATCGATTAAAAATATAGAGATTAACAATGATTAAGAATGGTATTTTTCAAGTTCGAATAAAAGAGTTTTAAACGGATTTTGTATAGAATTCTCGTGATTTTAACTAGCATTACGACCAAGGATTTAGTTCGATAATCCTAAATATTATGGGACGTGTACGCGATGGAATCTATTAAGGTCTCCTTACCAGTTCCCAATTAGAAGTCGAGAAAGTAAAAATACGAAATTACAACATTAATTCGTGCGCGTACGTATGCGTAAACGTAAGCCTTTACCACGTCGAACGAGCGCGCCTTCGATTATTTTTTGTTTTCTTTTCTTTTTATTTTTTTTTACATCGGTCCGTATTTGCCGATTACGAATGACATCGGACACACAACCATAGCCCGATCACCGATAATTTCCCGATGCTCGCCGGAAAAATTTTTATTATAATTTATAAACCCGCGGTATTCGAGGCACTTCCGCGAGCGACCCATTCAGCGAGAGGGGTGAGGGGGGGGGATTGCGGTGAACGAAGCGCGAATCTCGCGAAAGCTTTTAAGGCGTCCGGCGACGCGTCCGTACGGCCGAGGTTTTAACGCCGACGGTGCGAAAAATTAGAGGATCTCTACCTCTAACTCGGCGTAGGGGGAAAAATTCCCTTGGCAAAGTGCTTCTGCAGTAGCTTCCAAGCCGCCACCACCACCACCCCCTCCGTCCCCGTCCACGGTCTCTCTGTCCCTCTCTTTCTCGACGACTGTCTTCTCATTCCCCCCCCCCCTTCTCGTCCGTAGACGTATAGTATCTTATATATTCAGCTGCCCCGCTTGCGCGCACGTAATTTCCGCGCGGCAATCGCCGTCGTTTCGTCGCTCGTCCGCCGGGTCCGGGGATGGGGATCAAGCTATCGTTTACGGAAATCCCCTTTATACACGCGGAAGTGTAAAACGCAGCGTTTTTTTTTTTTTTTTTTGGTCGCCGCGTTGAGAGGCACAGCTCGCGACTGAGTTGTATGTCCTTTGTAGAAATTTGTTATAGAATCCTTTCCGGATCCAGTTAGATTTTCTTTTTTCTCATTCGGATCTGGCAAGGAATCTTTAAAGATTCTATTGTGTAAATTTCCCCGATCTAGGATTCTATTAGGAATATCTACTTGGATTCTAGCATTTTAGACCAGTTAATGTGTGAAGAATTTATTCAATTTTAACTTGAAATTTTATTTCATTCAGATTCTCAATTTTGTCGATATTTTGAAATGTATAATTAAAATGAAACTTTTAATGATTTATATTATTTTCCAGTATTTGAAATGGTGCATTATTTTATCTGTTGTATTATTCATATTAATTTCTTAAGATTGTTTGGATATGTTTATTTTTTTTTATATACCATACATACTATATAAGCACACTACATAGAATTATCAAGTATCCTTGTTCATTACAAAGAATAATTTTATTGCGCTTGAACATATATCCGAATGACCCCATCTCGCGTAAATGATGATAATGGCGAGGAGCGCGTAAGATAATCGATTAGGACCTTGAGCTGTCCACATGCTCAAATGTGTCGAATTGGATTGCGTGCAATCCTGCGAACTAAGTGCACTCGAAGCGAATGCTCCCAAACTCCGATTACGTTACAGTACATTGAATATATTTCTCGGCTAATGAAAGCGGAGCCCGAATGAAAAAAAAAGTGGTTTTTTTAAATGAAAAATAAAAACAGAAGAAAATCGCCGGGACACGGCATCCTTCGCGCGCGGACCTGTTTAACGATTTTCGCGCACTTCTACTCTCTTTAACCATTTGGAATACACTTTGCGGTCAGAACTCAATTAGGTCGGATGTAAGCGAATTTTTCTCTCTATCTCACAGAAATTGCATAATCTGCGCACATCGGAAGATCCATCCCTGCCTCTCTCTCACTCACTCTCTCTCTCTCTCTCTCTCTTTCCCCTCCGCCAGTTATGAGGCACCCGCGCCTCACATCGTCCGACCCATCGGCCTGTCTTCCTCGCTTCAATAAGAGGCCGCGCGGGGCGCAGCATCGGCCGGGCCTGGGTCGTTGACCCCCTCCCCTCCTCTCGGCCCACCTTACCCGATATATACGTATATGCGTTTAATTGTCGAGGAGCGCATTGTGTATACGCGAGGCTCATTTCTTCGTGTTTGCTCGATTACCGAGCCACTTCGCTCTTCTTCTCCCACTTCTTTCTTATTTATTTCTTTATTTATTATTACGATCGTCATTCTTTTCCTTTTTTTTTTCTCAAACTGCCCCTTTACTTCCGGGCCCGTGGATCAATGGTGCGTTCACCTTTCTCCCGGACTCGGTCGTTTCGCTTTCAGCCAAAGGAGAGAAGGTCTGAGTTCCGCCGGCGACTTTTCGCCGACCGCGACCTTCCTCTTTTAAACGAACCGTGAGAGAAACAGTGAGAGAGAGAGAGAGAGGGGGGGGGATAGAGGCTCTGCCGACTCACCTCGTGTGTCGCTCTTTTAAATTAGCGCGTGGCTCTGTACCAATTATCGTCATTCCTCCCACTCCGCCCCACACCTGGTCTTCAACGCTTTCTTAAACGATCGGTGGGTAAAAAGAGCCTGGCATATATATATATATATATATATATATATATATATATATATATGTATATGAAAAAGAGCGCCAAGAAAAGGAGAAGAAACGTATAAGTGCGGGTGGAGGAAAGGAGAGGAGGAAAGTGAGACGGGAAACCGAGGGGAGAGCGACGGGGAAAGAGAAAGTACGGCATTTATGCGGGGAAGAGCTGCGCGATACACTTTTAGCTCTCCATATCTCTCTCTCTCTCTCTCATCCTTCCTATATATATATATATATATACATACACACACAGGTATGCGGAGGTGCCATACAGCGCAGCATCCGGAGAGCGACCTTCCCCGGTTGCGCAACTCAACTTACCGCAGCCTTCGATATTGTAATACGTGCAGTGATCGGCTAAGGCGAACGACCTCTGGCGTCGGTGAATTTCTCAGTTCGTCGCGGGCTCGCCTAATGTATATATAACGGACGGACGTGGCTAATGGTAACGGTTGCGCCGTCGGCACATCGGCGGCTCGAATATAATGCGGGCTACTAGCGACGAGGTGGGAACTGAATAAGGCAACGACAGCCACGAGTGTACAAGAAATGCGCGAAAGCATTTCTGTGATTATTCGAATTTCCGAATTCTCGCAAAATTTCTTTAAAAAGAAAAACTGAAAATTGCCGAAAATTGACGTCAAAGGGGAGCATAATAACTGTTGCCGCAGTGATTGAATAATGGAAATTTGGTATAAAATCCTTTCCGGATCCAGTAAGGTTTCCTGGATTCTAATTGGGACCTGACAAGGAAACCTTAATAGATTCTATTTTGTTTATCTGCCATATTTTCTAGAATTCTACTAGGGGAATCTTTTATTTTGACTCACAGATTTATTCCATTCCAACTCAGTTATAAGGAAAAAACAGAGTAATATTAGCAAGTGGACAATTAAAATATGAAAGTACGAATCAAATTAATTAAGTACATATAAATCTTTTACGAATAAGTATTAGAACCGTCTGATTCTCAAGCTAAAGCTTTATCCATTATTCTACGATTGTCTATGGCACTAACTATATAAATATATACAACTAAAACTCGACTATGCACGAGGCGCGAACCGTGGAATATTTCACAGAATCTTAACGAGAAGATACTGACTTCTCCCTTTATCAGGAAAACGAAAGGATATTTAAGTAGTTCTAAGATAGAAGTTTCTATCTTCTCCTGACTATTGCTAAACTCAATATGATCAAGTATAGATGACACCAAGTTTATCCCTACGTGGGAAAAAAATTAAGTAAATCTCTATATTTACTAGAGCAATACATATAGTATAGTATATGACATACCTTAAATAACTACAGGGAAATCCTAGTCAGATCTAGAAAACTATTACGCACGTGAGTACGTGAGTGATGTTGCGGATTAGAATCAAGCGTGCATCGGTGATATGTCAACGATATTTCCACACGAGACCGAAGGGGTTTTATAAAAAGAGATTGCTGTAAAGAACTTTTTGTAGGAACTAATTTTAAGTTTTCACGGAGAGCCTGAACCTGAAGCTGCTAAACTTAAGTTTGCGATATGGAAACAGTGAACAATCATAGAAACTGGAAGAAAATAAGAAAAAAAGTCATTTACGGCTGTAATGGATAACAATTATTATGAGAACTAAATCTATTAAAAAAATTATTTTTACTCACTTTTTTTTTATTACGATATGTGCTTGATTAAAATGTAAAGAAAACAGTCACATCAGATTTATTTTCATTTTTAATACGATATGGGATTATAGATTTATAGCACAGGAAGTAAATATATATTTGAACTACAAACACCTATTTTTTAATTAAACAAGTTCACTCCATACATACTGTTATATCGAACCGACCACGGCTGACATTTTTGCGTTGATGCACTGAACGTGGCAATAACATTACAATTTATCTGATTGTAATTGCAAATTCATATAACAGAGTAAAGGTTGGCGTCGTGAAATATGTGACATTATACAAGTTCATATAGAAATCTATGCTGACAGAAGAATAATCGCTTGTAAACTAATATTGCAGATAGAATATAATAACATAAAAAATGTATCGAATTACGCGAGTTTATATATATTTATTAAGATAGAAAGCGTAGAAATTTTTCATTTTTGTCCATTGAATTTTAGGCTTATGTAACAAGAATAAAAAATATTAATAATAATGTTTAAATTGATAAAATTAAATAATTAAAACAATTGTTATTGTTAGGATATAGAAACTAAGATTTGATGTGTGTATTTTTCGGAAATGAATATCTATAGAGATTATATTACAGTGTAATGACCGCGTAAATTAAGCATGTTCGTGTTAAGAAGTATGTTTTAGCATTAAGAATTAAAATTTAGACGATACTTTGTTACATTCTCGAAAATTTAATTCTAATATCTTTAATTGTGTAATGATTTTGTAATATTTTATCACTATTAGATAAATAAATCTTCGAATACTCATTGTAAAGGAAAGTAACGAATATCATGAATGTTGAATTTGATACGTGGCATAACAGATTGACACTATGAAATATATCTCGAATGTCATTATCGCTCGACGTTTTAGAAACAAAGGTAACGTAAGTTACAGCGACGCTTAGCGCTCAAAATTTCTAACGTCATCGGTAAAAAAAAAAAAAAACTAATGATAACTATCTGGGCAATATTCAATCTTTTTCTTGTAGAATACTGGACTGTAGCCACTGAATTTTGAGACTGAGTTGGGAGCAAAGTATTGAAATTCGAGCATTGGAATATAATTATTTCTTGGACCATCCGGCGATACTTTTGACGGTGCGGTTACTATCGAGCTTTATATACAAGACAAACTAGTTGCCTAGATAAAAATTAAAAAATACTTAATATCGATTGTGTTTTTTTTTTCTTTTAACAAACTAACTCCTGTTCTTATGGCAGTTAGGCTGTCAATATAATATGGCTGTAAGACTGATGAAAACATTCGTTAGTTAGTATCCTAGATCCTTTGTCCATTTTGCCGATAAACAAAATAAATTATGTGTTCAAAATTTAAGTATCTCCTTTACCTGCCGCTGGTCTCGAACAGAATGATAATATTTTTTTGGTTCAACAAATTTTACGCTCAAGTATAATTAGAAAATTCTGCCGAATTGCTTACGGAGCTCATGTGAAAAACTATTGACTATGTGACATTTAAACGCGGGGCATTGAAGGATTGCGCATATGAAGAAGAAGAAGAAGAAGAAGTAGAAAAGAACACAACGGCGAAAGAAACAAATCCAGTACGTATCGATCGATTATAGCTGCGCGTATATGAGTCGAGAATGATTACCGCCGCCCTCCTCCCATCCCCGATGAAAAGCAATTCGAATTCCACGTCCTCCCCCCCCCCCCTGGTAGAACGCTTTATTCCTCATCGACGTCTGCGCTCGAGCGTTTAAACAAAACAATAACAAGGGATAACGCAAAATTAAGAGAGCGCATCGATTGTGCGTTTCGCTGACCCGCATTCTTTCATCTATACTGGGCTTGAATCGGCTCTTTTTTCTATTCTTACTCTCTCTCTCTCTCTCTCTCTCTCTCGCTCTCTGTCTCTCTGTCTCTTTCCCTCTCGTCCCACTCCCTTTCGTTCGCAATTCCGCATGCACAGTATCGGCATCGTTCGAGCGAGTCGACTGTTACCTTATAACTTTGATTTTCTGTGCCGTACGGAATTAATGAGGTTCTATCGATTACGAGCAAGTCAATACCACGGTCAATGCAGATCTGTATCGCCGTTTTTCTTTTCTCCTTTTTTTAGTTGCATTAATTGAGATGACAAAAACGTGCGAATCTTCTTATATATAACATATAACGTGACACATAGTCGTACTTGGATCAGTGCGCCGTTCTCTTTGATAAACATCGTTGCCAAATGTTGTCAAAATTGGCATTTTTTTCTGGCCCATTACTATTTTTCATATACTTAAGCCCAATAAATAATTTTAAAGCTTGAAAAATTTTGAAAAATTATTCTACAATTTAGTTTCATCAATTTTCAAAAAAAAAATCGATAACAGCTCCTTAAGTGAATGGTGTAAGATTGCCAGAATAGTCGAAATAACTTTTCATTATTAAGAAATTTTGCTATTTGATTAGATAAAAAAAAAATTCGTATTGTTCTGGACGAAGACTGAAATGTAATAGTAACTTCGATATTTTTTAGAAATGATTAAAAATTGTTCGACCTGAGAAACAATAAAATAAATAATTGAAATGAATTTACATAGCCAAGACTGTAATACCCCTATATTCTATAAAAAAAAGTCTAAAATACTTGAAATTTTGTTCAATTGCAGATAATATTGACTTAAATTCTATAAAAAAACGTCAGAGCAAATTTCGAAGGTCCGTTTTCTATCAAAATGTGCTATATTTTATAATCCCATAACAAACGAAATAAATATGATATATAATTGTTTTCTTTACACGACAGTTTAACTAATGCACATAATGTAGTAAAAAAAAAGGTTAATAAACACAATTTTTCCAATAGATTTATTTCTCTTAATAATTAAAATCCATGTATTTTTGTTTAAAAACATAACTATCATACAAGCCACAACTGGCTGTTTTCTTTCTCGCAATTATATTTTCTCATTTTTGTACACTCTTAATAATTGTTCGTCGTATAAATATCGTAAAAGGAATGAAATTTTTTCATTTTAGCAGCATCAAGTTCATTACAGTCGGATCCATTTGGAGAAAACTCCGGGATGCTCGTTGTGCACTCTTCCCTCCACTAGACACATATTTGACGTGGATGCCTTGTCGGTAATTTTTAACTGTTTTTGTTAAAATGAAAAAAAATAAATAATCCACGCCATGCTTTCACGTACTTCGTCTACACTGATTACCATTTCCATTATTTTGATTTCGGCACTCGACGGCCGCTATCGCATATATTATACGAAGCTCTCAAAAACTCCAGGACCTTCATTCGTCGCCCCCCCCCCCTCATACGACTCGGCTGCGTCGCCTATCAATCCTCCTCCCCGCGCTAACAATCCTTTCCTCGTGGACTTCAGCGGAAAGCAGAGCCGCCATTTATAATTTCTCCCCAGGCAGATAAGGCGAGCTAATTATGTGCACTGCATGTTGGTTCAGGACGAATACGTACATTTCCCGATACATACATGCGTACATATGTAGATATATAGGTCAGAGTAAGGAATTAAACTGATATTTCTCTGATGCTTGAAAAGATTTTCAATTTTCAAATATTCGTTTCAATAATAATTCAATTTTCTTCAATTTCATTGGCCTTCGCGAAAGAATTTAATTTAACAACAATAATAATTCTAATTAATCGTAGTCTATATTGTAATTTTTATCCATTACTACGACTGCTGAGGCTCACGTTCGCGTCACCTGCCATCAAACACCCGAGTTTTGCACTTATTAAGTATTTTTAATATACTTTTAATAAAAATTTTACGAACTGTATAATCGAATTACTTAATTTACAATTTTTAAAACCCGATAGGAATTATAAATTTGTACGCGGTGCATACATGTATGAATAAAAAACTTTTTAATAGAGCATATAGTTAGATATCTTGTTTGCTCTTCGATTATTGTACACGACTGTATTCCTTTATCTCATTCCATACATCTACGATCTAATTAAGTTTCGAAAGAAGCCTAATTATCCTTTTCTATGATAAAAAGTCACATTATATATTTACATATGTGTGTGCGTGTGTATGTCTGTGCAATAAAATAAATTATAGGTCAGAATACAGTTTATAAGGCACTAATGAGATTCGTTACATATATACGCCAAATCTAATTACCCTTGTTGCGGCGCGGGATTGTTCACCTTCTCCTTTGGGTCTTAACGGTTGTTACATCCAAGGGTTTGTTCTCCCGGTTTGAGTATATCCTACTTAATTTTTTTTTCGGTCGTGAGCGCGCGCGCACACACACACACACACACACTTTCCAGAAACACCCGCGCAATCGAGCCGATAATTTACGGCCGATCGTTAAATTTAACTATGTATAATCGGCCGATATGTTCGTAAGTATGATAATGCGAGCGTCTTCCAGGGATTTTTCGCCAAAATAATATACATCGCCGCGCCGACGCTCCAAAACCGCCTGGCTTATTTATATTTATTGCCCGCAAATTGTGAAGATAATGGCCGCATAGCTCTCTGTAGCCGCGGTTCGTAATCTTGACCAATAACAACATAAAAAAAAAAAAGAATGAAAGAAAAGCCAAGCGGTTATCGAGAAATTCGCGATACAGCGATCCGAATGTAGCTATCGAAGGCTTTCGACTCTGGAAACATCGCGAAAAGGGAATTCCGCATTGTACTTTTTATCGATGGTTCTTCCTATTCATCTCTCTTTCGCCCCCACTCTCTCTCTCTCTCTCTCTCTCTCTCTCTATCTGTTGTCTTACAAGAACTTCGGGAGTACTACAGGAAAATATCCTTGGCCTATTCTCCATTCTTATTTTCTATTTATATAAGTGCTTTATATCGTTTTTGCCGACGATACTCAAATTGAGCGAAATTTTTTCCTGAAACGTTTTTGCAATTACTATGCAGTTCACACTCGTACCTCACACAATTTTCAACTGCTAAAAAAAACAAATCTTTTACTAAATTCATGAAGCGTAAGTTGATCATATACTTTTAGCATCATATATTAATGTAGTATTACTAAGTGGCTTATTATTATCGTGTTATCATACTATGCACATTACTAGGTATCATATACTTTAGTAAGAGATACCACGGTTTTATAATTCAATAGAATTATGATAATTTCAAATGATTTATTAAGGCTTTCTTATCTTCTGCAGTTTTATACGAATTTTTTGAGGAATAATAAAAGAAATCCAACATAATGAAACTTTTTCTATTTATTTCAGATGAATATAATATTTATTTCTCAATAAATTATTTTATTCGTACAAAACTAGCAATAACTTGCTGCGCAGAGTGAGGATAAGTATAAAATTAAAATTATCGACTAGTATCGACTATCGACTATCAACTAGGATCTCAGATCTCCCATGTTTCTGTAATAAGTAAAAAAACTGAGATTAATATGTATATTTATGTGTATATGTAGGTATATATGTAGATATAGATGTATTTCGAGAAAAATATCGAAATTTGATTTTTGACGATCAGTGTTTTGCGAAAACATTTCCTTAGCGCATAATTCAAGTAAAAGTAAAAAAAGAAACAACAAACGTAAACATAAGATAAATCTACCCAAATAAAAATGGAAATAAACCTTAACATATTATTACTGATCTAGGTTTGTGCGAAAACGTTACGTCAATTAGAATGGAAACTTTTTGAAATATCGCAGATACGAACACGAGATAATGGAAAATAATAATTTTATTACCGATTAATCAGTGATATCTGGGACCGTAAGCTGCATCTGTTTATCATTTCCGTACAAGTCACGGATACTTCACAGATATTTCAGTCTTCAATTCGAGCTTCGGTGACGGCAATGACGACGTTAAACTTAAGCGTATATTTTATATTTCTATTAAAAAAAAAAAAAAAACTAAGTTTCTTTATCCATTGTTTAAAATTTATTTTTACACGAAAATTACAAAAACAGCAAAATGCCCGTAAATTCGACGTACATCTTAGCGGACGTATATCCAGCTATGTTAAATCCCTTTTTATCCGCGGCTTCTATATGAATTTTGCGGATCGTACCGTGACGCGGTGGAATCTCATGCGCGAGCAGAGACGGACCCGAAGTGACGGACGGCCTTTGTACAGCAAGAAAATCGATAAGAGCCCAAAGCACGGCAGATAATCTAGGAAATATCGACTTATTGCTCGAGCTCGTCGTAATTCGCGATAAGTTGGCCAACGATTGGGCGAGCGCGCGCGCGCGCAGTGGGTCTCCGTGCGCCAGCGCGCCCGACCAATTTCGGCCCTGTTCCACTTGGCGCCGGCCGATACGATCGGCCGCCAGAGCCCGTCGCGGCTGGTGCGCTTACTTAAATATATGCATACGTATGTGTTGCTGTGTATGTGTGTGTGAATGTGTGTGTGTGTGTGTGTGTGTACAATGGCGTGCGCGTGCACGCGTAATTCGGATTCGTCCGAATTTGCGCAATGAGCGTGCGACTCGATCGTCGTCGATTTGGCCAAGGTCGAAGAATGTATTTTTGTATTTCTTAATATCCATATACATTTACAATAATTCAATCGTGTAACACTTGTAATTTGATGAAGTTCTAGCTTAAGTGTAATTACAATCGCTTCGTTTATATTTTTGAGATTTCAAACGCATTATATCTTTAGTAGGGCTATTATAAAGTCACCGTCAAGTCGGATAAAATCAATCTGGTCTCGCTGGAATACGAAAAAAAGAAGATTATAAACTTTATTAATCTTGACCGAAACCTTTGGAAACGAATACCAAGACTTTCGGTTACGCCCTCGAAACGCGCGAGAATTGCAACAAGAAAAAAGGTAAAGTAAAAAAAAGAGAAAGGAATCTTTATTAATTACTGTTTCGTTTCCTTCTAATTCCAATGATTAGTGTTTGCACATTATGGGGCATGACATAAGGCACGACACCTGTATCTCATAAAAGATTTATTATCTGTATCTCATAAAAAAACATTTAACGTATGTTAATATATGTAATATATGATGAAATTTATTTTCTCGAATAAAATTAAATTAATAAATATTTTTATCGTTCTTACAATCTTTATACTATAATATATTACAATAAATTAATGACAGCCAGTCCGTCCTTGTTTATTATCACCCTCGAAGAATCTGAAATTAAACTTATTTTTAGAAATAAATTAGATTAAAAATTAAAGAAAAAATAAGATGATAATAATAAAAATAATAAACTATATTCTATCTTAGTGAAGGAAATCTGACTACTGCCACCACCTTATTTGCTTCTTTGGTACCCTAAGTTTCGGACCGCCACGTTTCGTCCTCAGGAACTGTAATAATAAATAATAAATTTTAATAATCAATAATAATAACTGTAATAATATTAATAAACCCTCAGAATTTCTCGAATAAGCGGCCGATATATTTTTTGTAAGTAGTCAAGGACCTCTTTATATTAACACATTGAGATGCCATAGTAGAAAATACGTATGAAACTATGTATATATAATAACGAAATATACATATATATATATATATATATATATATATATATATATATATATATATATATATATATCAAAATGAATTAGTAATTAACCAAATCATCGGAATAATGTGTGCATGAATAACTTTTTTGTATATGATAAAAGCATGCACACATTATAAATGTAAAGAGACCTTTGGCCCCTTAAAATATGAATATTGTCAGAATGAATTAACACAGTAGAAATATTATCGCCAATCTTACATTTTCACGTAAGTGTGCCCCTTAAAACACGTGTCAACTTTTTTTTTCAGCGACACATTCCGACGTCATCAGCTTCGCCGTCAATTCACAAAGAGCCTCCCATCGCGTGGCGCTTGTCGCTGTTCCTTGCTGCCCCGATGAAATCATTCGCGCAAAGGATTTCCTCGATTAAAAGAAATGAGAATAAAGGAAAAAGGAAAACACGGATTTTTATATATGTACATATATATATATATATATATATATATATATATATATATATTTATAGAAATTATTCTATAGCATTTATAACGGAACGAACGTCATCGATTGCGCGTTTCCGTCGCCAGCTCAAATATATTAACTCGATTTATACGGGCGTTTATAATAGTCAACTATATATAAGATAACCTCGAGTCAATCGAAAACACGATGAAACGTATATATATATATATATATATATATATATATATATATATATATATGTATATATATGTATATATATAAAAGATAACAAACCGCTTCAAGATCCTGTGAGATCGAATCAGTGAAAATGCATCGGAAAATCAAACGTTTCGCCGCGACGACGCTACTCTTCGGCGCCCAGTGAAGCCTCCACTTGTATTACAGAAGCGATTATTAATATCGATTACCCGACACAATGGGCCAGGCTTACACGTTTAATCGAACATCGCGCGGGATCAAAACAATAACTAAATATTGCCTTTTCTCGTTTATATAAGTTTCTCGCTCCCTCCCTCCCTCCCTCCCCCCCTCTCTCTCTCTCTCTCTCTCTCTCTGTCTCTCTCTGCCTCCCTCTCATTCCCTCCACCGAATCTCCGATCTCGCTGGCCATCCCCTCAAGCGGCCCTGTCCTCCCGCTCGATCCACGGGCGATAATAAATCGCGCCTGGCTCCCGACAGAAGTCGCCGATGATCGTCGGATCCGTCGATCGGCCGATCGATCTCGACACTTTCGCCTCGGCCGGAGCGCAGCACCGCTTCGTAGGAGAGACCCGTCGCGCGCGGCTGGTTGGTTGGTTGTTTTTCCTTTTCCTCTTATTTTTTTTTTTTTTTTTTTTTTTTTTTTTTCATTTCTATTATTTATTCCCAGCGCGTTACTCTGGCCCTGGAGTCCCGGGAGAAGCGCGACGGAGACGACGACGACGACGACGACGACGCGGCCGCGGGGCGCGCTATGTAATGCCACGGGCAAGGAATTACTTATCGATTGTAAATTAATTAGAAATTATCGTTAATTGCCGTTAACGTAAAGTGCGCGAAAGTCCATCCCCGTGAGATCATCGACGAAAGCTTCTTTTTCATCGTGAAAGACGGCGGGCGCGTTGCGAGACGGCTTCGCCGATAGAAATAGTATTTGTTTATTGAGACTGTGAGATAAACTCTTATAGAGTGAAGAAAATATTACACGATATTACAGAAACAAAATAGATAACGTTCAGATATATTGTCTATATAAATCTCGAAAACGAAAATAAACAAATTGTCATTGCCTACAGTGATTTCAACTAAAAAAAAAATAGAAAAAGCTATATTTATAGAATCGCCACTATTCAAAGAATAATAATGTAAATAATCAAATTGAAATTCACGATATTCCTGATATTACGTAGCTTACAATTTAATTAAATAAATAACGTTTTCAGTTCCAACAGAACCTCATATCAGGTCAAAATTTGTTTAATTACAAAAGATTGGTAACACCCAGTGTCTCTTATTTACGATATACAGAAAAAAAAGAAAATACAGAATAGAATTAGATTTAAAAAAAAAAAGATCGCTATTCGTTGATGTGTATATTAATGAATATGTCTATATATATATATATATATATATATATATATATATATATATATATATATATGGGAATATCCATATACTATTATAAATAGTGAGTCACCTTTATTGCTAACTCCTCTCTGTTTGCCTAACTGAAAAAAATACAATTTGAAAATAAAATCAATATATATATATATATATATATATATATATATATATATATATATATATATTAAAAAACGAATTCTATTTTAAAAATATATGCTATCATATATTTATTTGTAACTCCTTATATAAATTTATGTAATTGAAAAAAAGATATTCTGAACTCTAAATAATCATAGGAAATAATAATTAAGTATAAATCAATAGTTATAAGTAGTTGGAAACTAATGGATTTGAGTCTGGAAGTCGAGCAATCAAAAATTTTCCCCAGCTATTTCAGTCGACCGCAGGATTAAAGCGACCTTTTAAAAAATATTGATTTACGTAACTGAAGTAACAAAAATAATGCTTTTGTTCGGACGTTGCAGATCCTATGCGCAAATCCAAAGCCAGTGAGAAAGTCAAGATAGCATTTCATAACAGAGAGGAATTAAACAAAAGTAAATAAATACGCGAACGATGTAAATTCACATAGGTTAACGTATAATACGAAATGATTAAGTAGACGAAAAGGAAGATCATTGCAAATAGTTTATAATTAGCCGCAGCCGTTACAATCGTAAACAAAAAGCTTTCATCAAGTATTTTACTTTTGGAAAAGGACGCTGCTTAACATACACATCGGCATTCTGATGCCTTTCTGAATGCGTATATACATAGTCCCAGGGAAGTGAGGCCAAAAAAGGCCTTTCCATATATATATATATATATATATATATATATATATATATATATATTTATATGCGTGTTTGTACATTTGGTAATTTCTAAGCAAACGTTTTAAATCTATATTTGCTCTAGCTGAGAATTCGCCAGACCGTAAGAATGCGAATCCAATGTCCGTTGGCTCGGTTTAAAATATTAAAGAGCGCTAATTTGCCGAATGTTTGCTTTACCCGCAGTTAATAGATTTGCAAATAAAAATAAATCAGTCCCCGTCACTTTTAATGTTTTGCTTCTTTGTTGTTGGGTTTTTTTCTCGTTGCATTACGTAGGAATACATTGTTAATAAAAAAAAAGAGTCGGGGATACAATCGAGATTGTAGATTTGAAGATTTATGGATAAACATTTCACTTAACGAAGAATTTATTTTAACTTCATTGATTAGCTGAATAAGCTATATTGCATAGAAATATTGAGAAAAATGTATAATTTATTTCATAGTTCACGCAAATTCTATTCTTATCAGACTTGAATAATCAGACGATTAATATAATGAAAATATAAATTTAACAATAACGTTATGAAAATACCGTTTATCATTGATAATCATTTTATAAGAAATTTATATAGTCATATAATTATATATATATATATATATATATATATATATATATATATATAATACTGAATTAAATTATTTTAAAATCAAAATCACCTCCCCACCAAAGTGCGAATTAAGTTACGGCGCATACAGGAGAAGAAATTTTGATACGAAAAACAAAGTATGAAAAATTCACTGCCATAAACTGCGAATATTAGATTTTCTCCAATGCTTAATTATAAAGTCGCGAATAATTCGTAATTTACCCGTGAATTCCGCTTTATCTCATGATTTTTCATGGGATTACTTTGCATAAAACGCAATTTCGCGATAAATCCTCGTTCGTACTGAGCGAATATCCATGAAAGAAGCGAGCGTTAAAAGCTTTAAACGCCATTGCGCGAATTCGATGACTGGGTCAATACGCCCGATCGCCGGCGACTTCTAGTTTCAATCGTAAATTTCGTTTTTAAAAGTCAATTGACAGAGAAAAAAAGGCAAAAAAAAACAACACACACACAGACACAACACATAACAGACCAATTTGACTCTGTCAAGTATTTGCTCGCACGCGCGAGCAAATACGAAATTCATAGTATCCCAATTGTGCGACCCCGCTTGTCCTTCGGCGCCAGTCCCTCGTAACTTCACTTTCGCCGCGAGTCGTCCCCTCGTTTCGGCCGCTCGCCTCACGCGAGTCCTTTAATTAATTTTTGGCATTTCGAAACGGCCCTCGACTCTGCGACAATACCCGAGCGCCACACTGTTCGATGCCCGAGCATTGGCGACATTCAAGTCTCAGCCCCGAGTAACGAATGTAATGGGGATGAAAAATTAACAATACATACGATATATCTCGTGGTGCACAGTCGAAATTAGCCGTTTAAAGGTAAAACGGTTAATGTGCTCTGTGGTGCTCTGTGACTAGTCACGAATCGTTACGTTGAAACGTCAACGTAATGAGAAAGCGTTAATGGTTTTTAAATGGACGAGTGGTTTTTAAAATGATTATTTTTCACTATCTTTTCAATGAATTTTATTAATTTCTTTTTACGTATTGACAAAGAAGAGAAAGTCCTTTCGAAAATAAATCGTTGATTCTGCGCTCTGGTATCTGTAAATATAGATACTGATGGACCGAGTGCCTGGCCAACAGATGAAAATTAGTGAATAAGTGACGATAGAAGCAGAGGCTTCGAAAGGTCACTGAAATGTTCATAAAAAATGTTCGATCGAATCAATTGGTTTACACTGTCTTGAGAACGGAATTAATTTGTTCTAATTAAAAAGAAACAGTCTAACTTTCGTTCTGATACAGGACAGTGAGAGCGACGAAAAGATTTCACAGTTCGCTAAAGAACAAACAGTCGACATTAGTATTTTCATTATAATTCATTTCTAATTCGTTATTTTAAAAATTTTGGCTATTTCTTCACATTTTATAGAGAACTCACAGTATATACCTATAAGATAACATTCATTATATTTATGATAGCAGACGATTTGCACACATAGTTGAGAATAGAAAAATTAATATAGCGAATAGAAATTATGAGATGTACACTTATTCAGAAACCATACGATAGTTTTTCGCAGCGAATATTGTAGTCACCCAACAGAAAAGTCAATATTTCATTGCTTTATATTTTCCAATGGCACGGTGCTGATTCGACAGTAAAATTCTGTATTTACTCACTGTGAGACGAAAATAACAGCTCGGGAATCCACTGCTGATTTCCGAATTCGCTTACAATTTTCTCCGATAGACGGATAGACAGATAGGTAGATAGACAGATTGATACATAGATAAAGAGTTAGTAAAAAATTTATATTCGACAAATTTTTTGTTTGCAAGTGATGTTTTTTTCTCTTTTTCTTTTTAAGACGACGATGTCACGATTCTACAACAAGCAGGAATTCATTAAATATTTACGCTCTATTCTTCGTACCATGCGGTTAATAAGATTTGCAAGAGCAGTCGAGAAAATTATTGATGATAAAAAATATATACGTATATACGATAAATGCTACATCGTGATATTTCATAAATGTCAAATAATAAAGATTCTAAAAAGAAAACTAATGTTAAGATTCTAATGTCAATCAAGAATAATTCTAAGTGAACATTGTGGCCGATTTGACAGTCGATTGAATTCCATATTTATTTGTCATAAAATTATCTTTACCCAATAATATTGATTTTATTACTGCCGGAGCGTGGAAAATTATCCGACTCGTTGACCATAGCCCGATAGATTTCATTGAACCGAGCTCTTCAATTTACCGGTTCGTTGCAATTAGTAGTTATGCATAAATTATTTACCACCCCTGTACACGACGAGCTTATAATCGACTGATAAAACTATGAATCACACTTTATCGCGGTATTGTTGCTTCGAAACAGCGTCTTATCGCTTTTTACATGACCAAGATTATTTCCCTCTATACTCGCAAGTCAATATTTTACAATTTAATAAGAAATTTTATTACCTTAATTGTCCGAGGATCTGTAATATTGTTAATAACAAGACATTGAGACTTTGACAACGACTTTAAATTGTGATGTTCGAGATTCTGCATTATGTGAAACTATATTTGCTCTCATTCGTTTGACGAATTTAAAGCGTCTCCATGGGTGCATGTGAACTGTACCTAATTCTCTATGACACGATGATTTCGACAATGTTTTACAGATTTGCATGCAGCGCTGCTAGGATAACGATTTCGAACGTCGGCTTATCGCGCAAGTAGGCGACGTCTTTGCCACAATGGAACTCGTCCGGTTTGTCGACTGATTCGGCAGTGTTATCCGGCGGTTATATAATGCCTTGCGCATCGGCGCAATGTATAATAACTGTTTTGCAGGGATCGTAATCGAAGTCACCGATCGGATCGATTCGATTCGGAGTTGCGCAAGAGTTGAGCATCGGTCATGATGTACGGACGGGATAGGGAGGGGGGGGGTGAGGGTCGGTGACATTTTCGTGGATGGACAAAAAGTGAGGATTAGAAGCGAATGTTATTTCCATCAATTGAACAGCCGTGAACGAGATGAGGGGGATTATTCGCGTTTCAAATACAAAAAGCCACTTTAGATCATTGCCCAACGAATTATTCTGGAATTAATCGAGGTCGGATTGTGCTTCGACTCGTACCTCGAGTCGTGGAGAATAATATTTTATATCAATTGAATTCGCCTGGAACGAGTTACAGTGTATTTGGCACGGATAATTTCAAACGCGCAAAGATTTAAAATATCTTGAGACTCTTAACGAGGATTTAAGAAGCATTGCGACCGCGTTGTTCGCCTCGTGCTTATTCATTTAATGAGTGAATTGTCTCGTTGAACAAGCTTTACGTGCCCATAATATTGGATTGATTTTATGCGTAAAATTGATTCGTTCCATCATTCATTTGCCATAATTTTAATTGAACATGCTTTTCGCCTGATCGACTCTTGAAACATTCCAAACACTTTCATCATTCACAAAAATATACCTATTCGCGATTTTGAAATTGATAATTATATATAATATGCGCTAGTCATCGTGGAGAACATAACTAAAAAGAATGGTGGCCACGACTGTTCTAGAAGTACGCGAAGCCATTGCCTTGATTAGTAAAAATTCGGAGTTTAAAAATATACTAAAAAATAGCGAAATACTTGAAAGTAAAGCGTAAGAAGTATTATAGTAGAATTAAGTGTGCAAAAGCTGTAGCATGGAATTTTCTTCAAATCGCCGAAAGGGTATTGATAAGGAGGATTGCGATAAATAATTCCACAATAATTCCTATATCTGAACCGCAAGCTGATAAAATTTAAAAATTTAATTTATAGAATAGTTATGTTTTTAAACAAAAATACATGGATTTTAATTATTAAGAGAAATAAATCTATTGAAAAAATTATGTTTATTAATTTCTTTTTTTACTACATTATGTGCATTAATTAAACTGTAATGTAAAGAAAACAATTATATCACATTTAGTCTTATTTTTTAAATATACAATGAGATTATAAATTATGGTAAAAAATTTTCATAAAAATTTCATCTATAAACACCTATTTTCGAATTAAAATATCATTTCTCTTCAGTTGAACACTGTGGCGCCATTGGCAACAGTGGCGCCCTCTTACACGCAGCGCACGTTTTCTTTATTAATACTAAAATAAAGAAAACTACCTGGAGTTGACGATAAAGTCTATTGTAATTGTCAGCGATTAGCTGAGAAAAGATTAGCTGAAGAATTATATCCAGGATGAATGATCGAATTGTCAATATTTTGAGCTTAATAATTATTTCAATATCCTTCAAGATCCATTGAGACGCGCGCGTTTGAAAAACCAAATTCTCCGCCTCCCGACGATTCGCGCCGCATCGGCTTCCGCTCGTAAGGTAGACAAGAGAATTCCCCCTTTTCCAACGGGCACTTTCCAAAAATGCACGTACATAAGAGGGGCTTCGAGCGGAAAGCCACCCGAGCGAATCGGATTTTGCGCTTTCGTCGAAAGCTGGCCGCGGCCACGGGATTTTAAGACGAAGATTTCTTTATATGTCCTCTCATCCTCTACCTGGAGACAACGGCTCTCTCTCTCTCTCTCTCTCTCTCTCTTTCTCCCCCCTCCCTCTATCTATATCTCTCTCTCTCTCTCTCTACCATTCGGGACCAGATTCGAGATAAGGCAGAATCCAGAGTCCGGAGGGAACGGTAAACGGAGCCGGGCTCCGCTGCTCCCGAACTGCTTCTCCCCCAAAAGTGCACTCGACCGAAAATGCGGTCCGTTCGCGCGCGGCTTTTTGTCGCAAGAATATAGAAGGGGAGAGGACGTTCACCGTTTTGCTTGAGTTCGGATTTTGAGAAAATAAGCTCGCGCGTGTACAGAATTTTGTGCGGCACTGATGCACATATATAATGTATTTGAATTATTACGGCCTGTCGGTAATAATTCTCCGGTATCTGTATATATATATATATATATACACCCGGAAGTTATATGGGCGAAGTATTAAACGGTATAAGGGATAAAATTGGCCCGGAATTTTTTCCTCAAAAGTGGGATCGAAGCGTAAATTGCCTCGCTATCCCTGTACAATGCAATGACATTGAAGTGCAGTTAAAGGACTGGAAGTTCAGAGTATGAGAATCGAGACGTTCCATCTGAAACGCAACACTGTTTTTCCAAGATAGCCGCGCGAGATTTGACGCCCCAGGCCTGTTTAGAGTGCGGGAAAATTATATGCAATAAGTTTTGCACTTCAGCCAGCCGTGCCGAAGGCAGACTTCCGAGTTCTCGGGGCACTTTGAGTCTTCACTTCGTCACTGGCCGTGATGCGAGCAAGCCGTAACAAAGTAGGCTTATTAAATTCAAATAGCAATCTAAAAACTAAAATAGTAATAAAATAGCTTTGATTATAAACGTATAGGAAAATGCTGTTTCATAATTTTCCAAGTATGTTATATATGACTGTTTGTTTTTCAAGTAATTTTAACGCATTATTACAAATCACATATAAAAAAGCATGTATATATAACTTTACAATTATTTAAAACATGTAATTTTTAATGGAAGACCAGAAATAGCCAAGAATTACTTGGCTCAATAATAATTTTCTTCTTTCAAATTGCTCAAAATTTAAGTGACAATAGAATGTAAAATAAAAATATTACGATAGCATTATAGTTACTCAATAAATATATGAACAATTATTTATAAAATGATGTATATTATTAGTACCCACGCTGTAAATATTTTTTTATCGAATTATTTTTATGAAAAAAAATTATTGTCTCTACTTCAATCTTAAAAATAAAATAGCTTTTATTAATTATATAACTTTTATCATTAGAAAATGATCGCCCAATTTCCAACAATTTAAACCAATATTTCCTTAACAATACCAGAATAATATACCGAGCCCCAAAAGAGGACTGCCAATCCCAAGACTCGTACAAAAGAAAGGCTATACTTTAATTGACAATATTTTCCCGATACCAAGACAAATATTTTACAATATCTCGTCTTATCTTGGTATTGGCGAAGCACTATGCACCATATTTATGTTTAAAAAAAATCTTCCGATAATAATTTTCTTTCATTCCCAAAATAATCGTATTCCTCTTTACCATCCTCGGTCCGAAGTGCATTTCATATAGCCTTGTTTTTATCAAATATATATATACATAAGCCCACCGAGGCAAAATCAAATTCTCAGCGCAGCAATCGCCCAACCGATGCGGCTCTTTTCCTTCGAAATCATCGTGCCATCCCCCCTCACCCCCCGTACGGATATCATACCTCGACCATCCCTCTCCATGTTTGACCGTGAACTCATCGTGTACTCGGAGCATTCCGATCGTCGCGTCACGGCTAAATTTTATGCATATACATATATAAATATATATATATATATATATATATATATATATATATATATATATATATATATATATATATAAGTGTATTCGACAATCGGACCGATTTTAAACTTAATATGTGTAAGTGTGCGTTAAACGTACGAGAACTTTGACACCTTCGCCTGTCCCTCGATAAATCTGAACCGTCCAATTCCCTCACCTCCCCCCTTCCTTGAAAAAAAAACAAAAACACGTCGTTAACACGGACGGTAATCTGGAAATTATACAACCCGCTCCCTTCCATCGTTATATGCGCGTAATGATGTCACCGTCCCATTAGCTTATAATATCGCAGACACACACACACAGACACACATACATAGACGAAGAGTCGAGCCACGACGTACACCGATGTTAACATTGTACAGAAGGAGACTCTATAGAGTAAAAAATATCTTTTATCGCAAAAATAGGCGGGAGTCACGTGTGCGGGAGCATCGATCGCCGAATGTAAATTCCATGCCGTAGCCTGGAAAAAGCGTTGACAAAAAAAAAAAAAAAAAAAAAAAAAAAAATACATTTCAACAGACCTGTATGTAGCGGACAATCGATTTTCCACGCACTTCGCACAATCGAACTCGATGCATGCACGTACATCGCGAAACTATTAAAGCAAACGAGAATGCATCCTCGTGTAATGAAACAAATGCCAATGCGTGCAATACGCGCACAATTTAATTCAAGTTGAAATTTAACGATCGTATGAAGTAGCCGTTGGTGCGGCATTCGGGAGGCTTCTACGAGTGCCGTCGGGGTCAATGTTTAGATTGAACTCGATTCCTGTTCAATTCGTCAATATGGACACATTGAGGCAGGCATAGATTTCTCGCACTTTTTAAAAAACACAGCTGCCTGCCACACTCCCTTGCAAATACCCGTTTCATTTCGAGAAAAGGAGAAAAACGAAGCTACTGACTCGAAAGTCGATGTTCTGACGATTTCATTAATACATTTGTACTGCTTAACTTTTTATTAAAGCCCTCCAACATCTTCATTTTTATCCATTTCTTTCTGTATTTGACACCAGTGATTTTTGAGTTTTAATTTGTACTCTAGTTTTATTATAGTAATTGTAATGATGCATATAGAAACGCGCGAGAGTGCGCGCACACTCGTTCTTAATTCTGTTAATGCAGAATGCTATTATCGAACAAAACTAGCTTATAGCTAGTGATGTATATAGTTTTAGTAATGTAATTTTTCATTCTGTTATTGAAATATAATAATTTTCATTGACGATACTAACTTTTTCAGTTGCCAAAACAGTCATATTTTTAAGACCTATTCATTCATAATACGCGAATGACGACAGTCAGACTGTCACTCCAACATATCCTTAAAGAATGTACAGGGAAAAAGAAGTATCATTATTTTTTTAAGTAAATTTTTACCGACGCAGCAAAAGGAGGTCGGTTTGAAAAAAATGTTACGTTTGTGGATTACACTATTAAAACTTTTAGTAACCTATGGCCTTTATTTGCGCATCTTCTACGTCCCTGCCAAATGTAAATTAAATTGATCGTTAAACGGCGTTAAAATCGAAACGTTCACAATACATTATTTACAATTTTCCGTTCGAAAACCATCGGGTTTCCATAGATTTTCATTATTTTAACTGAAACTTCATAGAAATTTAGAATTGGAATGAATGTAACTAAAGGACACGAATAATTGAAAAATTATAACTTCATGCGCAAAATATCATCTTCAGCGAGATTTCATTTGGTAAGAGAAGTGCGAAATGCGTTCAACTCTCATTGCTATATTCTTAGATCTGTACATAATGTGTTTTATCGACATATAAAATAAATCTGACTCGTGGAGGGGGGGGGCGCAGACGTCGAACTTTATCGATGTATTTTACCCCCCCCTCTCTCTCTCTTTGTCCTTCATCGATCGCGGGAATTGAGACGTTTTTCATATTTCCGGACTATGGCGTTGATTTATCGCTCGCGCCATCGATCATTTTACCGCGTCTACAGGCCCAGACGACGGCCGCAGGTGGCAAATTTTACATTTTTCTCGATCTTATTTTATATATTCTCTCTTTCTCTCTCTTTTTTTTTTGTTTCGTATGTCGCGAATAACGCGAGGATGATTGCGACACGACGAGGCCGTTGATGGATCTAGAAGGTCGGATAAAAATTTTAAAAACAAAACAGCGCTTGTGCCAAAAATACAGCCTAGCTCCGCTGTGATGCGCAACCTCATCGTTACGAGGAACTATCTGTAGAGAATGCGGATATACGATGTACGTTTGTGCTCGTGTGTGTGTATACGTATAGTCGAATTTTCAGCGAATTGTCCGCGTGTGGCGCGCGCGCGCGCGCGCGCAGGAAGAGCCGAGGAGGGAGAAATTTTATTTTATTTTTTTTTTTTTTGATTTTTCGACTCCGCGACAATAATTTCGTAAATAATTCAACGCGGTAGAAATGCGCCCAAAAAAAAAATTTGCTTGCTTCGCCAGAGGTGGATTTGGGGGGGGGGGGAGCGGCTGTTTATCGAGGCTCGCAAATCCATTGCCTATTTTCGACGTTGACTAATCCGACTGATAATGTTGAGAACTGTGTATAAATGAATTTTTGAATACGGGCAACAAAAAAGAAAAAACAAAAAAGAAAGACTGCGTTTAAAATACCGTCATTTATTTCAAAACATCGAAAGTTTCAGAGCTGAATGCACGGTGTTCAAAGTCTTTCCTTTTGCTTTTTTATTTTTACACATTATACGCAGTTTTTTTATACACGCATATTCACGGAATTATTTACATTATACAATGTAGTGTGCATGTATGTTTATTGTGTAATTATAGAATATTTATTATCGCGCATCTTCTTCGATTTATTTAGTTTTTTACGTTGATTCCCATACCATTCATTTATTATATTAGTACATAACTATTCTAATTGCTTAGATGTTTTTTTTTTCTATTCTATTTAACATTATGAGTCAATTTCTTGTTTTGCTTCTTGAATACTTAATGAATATACCTTTCAGTGCTTTATGTCAGCACTTTAATAATTCAAATTCAAATAATTATTCATTGATAATTATCGCATGTTTGAAACGAAATTATTCCTTTTCAGATACGCGTCTACTCATCATTACATGTTAATACCTTTCTTATTTATTGTTAGAAATAAACAAAGTATGTCTTACATAATTTTATTAAAAATGGGTCAGATAATATTTTGTTTCTTTCGAAAATACAAATATTATACAATGTCTTCTATTTCAGCTCGGACACTGGGATCCAACGACAAGTCGTTCCGTAAATTAAGGAGACTATTCAAAGAACTATGACTCAATTTTCAGCCTTTAGCCTTAGTAAAAACCCATTAGACCAAAGACTTTTAATACGAAACCTTATTAATAAGAATTTTTTAGTCCGCTTTAATTGATTTTTTTTTTATTACACTCATCTTTTGATCCATTCTCATATTTTAACTGACGACGTATTTCGAGAACAATTTGGACTCACAAAGGCAGTAGTGAAATGGCAAAAGTAGTTAGTCAAACATTTTTCAGGAATTACAAAAGTGCCGTAGGCAGGAGGGCTAATCTTAACAAAGTAGTTCGACAAATATCCGGATATACTTTTGATTCGTCTAGAATTCGGACTTTCAATAAAAATCAGGATCTGATTTGAAATCCTGGGCCTTATATTGCCGTTAATTTCCTTAAAGATTTATCGTCTGTTTCTATTCTTTGACTGTTTAGTTGTTGAAATAGAAATTTTTGAAATTGAATCGACGGGTCAAGAACGAATGTGGGTCCTATGAAGGACATACGAAATAAAATATTGGCCACATATCGGAACGTAATTAGAGCCTTACAATATAGAAATTATAAAAATTCACCTGGGAATCGCAGGACCGTACGATGAGCTTGGATCCAAGATCGGATCAATTATTTTATTAGCCCCTTGGATTTCCAGAAATACGGGCTTCGTCAGTTTTACTTTTCTTCAACCGGCTAGTTTTAAGCCGTTTTTTCTGAACACCCAATATCTTGGCTCATACGATTAAGTTATTTATAGAAAAGGCAAGATTAAACTATATATATATATATATATATATATATATATATATATATATATAGAATATTATCATCAATCATTATACGCCTCGTCATTTATTTCACCGATCGAAAACAGAAGAATAGGCAAAGGCCCCGATACCGCCTCTGCGCAGCGTACGTGAAATTTCCAAAACTCACCTGCGTTCGATCCCGCCACGAACATTCCCATTCCCGCTCTATCTTCGCCCGCAGGACCCCGAGGAATTTCGACGCGGCGCTTCTTCTTCTTCTTCTGCATCCTTCCGATCCAGTTTTATGAACTTCGAGAGAGAGAGAGAGAGAGAGAGAGAGAGAGAGAGAGGAGAGAGAGAAACAAAGAGGCGAAAAAAGGAAAAGAAAAATAAGAGACTGCTGAATACGGGGGAGGGAAGGATAAGAGCGTCTATCGTCGTCCCTAAAAATAGCCAGCGCGAAGCCGTCCCCGCGCGAGAGGTACGGGGGCCCGAGGAGTCGTCGGATGAGGTGGGAGAGGCAGCGAAAGACAGAGGCAACAAAAAAAAAAAAAGAGACAAACAAACAAAACCAGGCAAAATACAAGGGCCATAACAAAAGTATGGCCAGGAGATGAGCAGCCTTGAATTCTCACGGGACGGGTCCCACGCGGCGACTGCTGCGTCGATTCGGCAGGGAGAGGAGCGGGGAAGGACCCTCTCTCTCTCTCTCTCTCTCTCTCCCTCGCTCTCTTGGTCTTTTTACTCTA
Source organism: Sycobia sp. Sy_11 (assembly GCA_018907035.1). NCBI lineage: Eukaryota > Metazoa > Arthropoda > Insecta > Hymenoptera > Epichrysomallidae > Sycobia > Sycobia sp. Sy_11. The sequence continues at coordinate 8,855,727 of JACCIC010000002.1, read as the reverse complement.
GCAAGGGGAAGGGAGTCGAAAGCAGTATGCCGAGAGGTTCATTTTCGGCCGTATATTTTAACTTATCGACGTTTTAAAAACATTAAAATCGCTTTTTTTTCTATACCATTAATACACGCTGAAAGAAAAATGTCCGTTATCAAGTAAACATTTTTTTGTTTTGTGAAGAGTTCATTATTTTTTTAAATTGAGCGAGTGTCTTATTAAAGAATGAAAGTATTGATTTGATGCAAGAAGAATTCACTTAAATAAAACCAGAATGTCTTGAATCTAGTGAATATTTTCTTACCTTATACTTAATGATTTACGTGGTATAAAACAAGTGGCTATTTGCATGATGTAAGAAAAATTTGTTAGTTTTTTAGTGATTCGAATATACAGTTGGGGTCGGTACAATTTTTGCCGGTATACCATGAGAGAGAAGTGTTTTTGTCGTTTTTATACATACATATAATATCATGTTTATCTCGTATGAAACATCAACGAATGTATCGAATAACTTTATTAAATTACTTCATATTTTATATATTTTTTATTATCATTATAAATTTATATTTGTGCTTCATAGTTATTATAATTATTATATTATTGCGATTCACGAGAATATTGAAATTCACTGCATAAACTCCTATTGGATTAAAGAATAAACTGAAATCTTCTACAACTGAATTTATTCTTTTCTTCGGGAAAAAATATAAAAGAAAAAAAAATCATCCCTCCGTATTCTATGAACTATTAGAGCACAGATGAAATATTTTATGACTAATTATACGTCGCGCTTAATTCAATTCTAATTATAATTCCTGAAGAGTCATTGATTATTTATATTTTGGTTTGAACGGCATAGTCTGTTCAGATACAGAAACAAGTTGCAAAAAAAAGTTTTTAAGTTATTTAAATTCCTTTTGTAAAATAGATCCTCAAACGTCCCATTTAGTACTCATTCAATACTAACTTTTCCATTGTTATAATTATAAATATATAATGAAAATCGATATAATCCTTCGACATTTAATATAAAATATACAATATAATTTTCCTCACAGCGAAGATCTCTGAAAAATATTTAGGAAAATTTTTGCCTAATCATTTTTTTTCCTCATTCAAGATGAATTAATAAAAATCCATGCTGTATCTTTAATTTTCATCACAGCCAATATTAAAGAAATTCAATTATTATAATTAGAATCGGTCGAATATTATAAGCCTTGTGCAAATCGATACAGTCGCATTAATTGAAATCTTAAAATAGCAAGGTTACATTATAATACACCCGTGTGCAGATTGTACGTGTGTACGCAGCAGAAAACGAAGCATTCGACTTACAGTGCCGCAGCATCCTCGCGATCACCCTTCTTTTTCTACCTTGCGCTCCTGGACGGGGGACGTGGAAACACGTTTTTAATACGGCCATGAATTTAATATTTTACAGCAACTGTTATTGGCTACCGTTTCTATTATTATCATTATTATTACTATTATTATTATATGTATCGATTACGCTACATCCATGCGAATTATAATTTTTCAGTATCGATAATGAAAATTGTATTGAATTTCAATTTTTATATGCCCTGTTTTTATTTTCTGCAATATAACCGACTCTTTTCCTTTAAGTCTTCTGCTGAAAGTCGCCTCTTCAACGAATGAAACAGTAGAAATTGAAAACTATGAGAGGAATTTTGCCGTTAAATTTATTATAGTATTACAGAAAATATTGGTCAGTATTATAAAAAAGAAGCGCGAAAAATACCTTATAATATATTATGACTCTATCCGGTCACTATTAAAACCTTGGTACTTGAGACAATCAATTGCTTAAATGAAAAATACATTTAACGAAAGGGAATTTCAAAGTATTATATAAAATTTTCTATTAAAGAAATAGATTTATGATTGATGCATTAATAAAGCTCGCGCAAGTCGATTATTCTTATTCTAATGATTTTACAGAGTCTGTATAGAACAATATATTATCTCTACATTAGTTATGGAATGTTTATTGAATGAAGACTAAATTCTTGATTTATTTTACCAATATTTCACGTTTTATATGTGTATTCTACTTTTTTGAATGTAATAATATAGAGATATAATGTGTAAAATAAATATTGAGAACACAATTACAAATATAACTATACTACGTAATTTATGAGTATTCAAAGACCATTAATTTACAGATAAATCTTGACGAAACATTGGATTTTTACCCGATTTGGATTAAAATACTAATAAAAGTTTTGATCCTTTTTGCTAATCTAAAGTAAAGTTTATTGTTTGAATGTATAATCTATGAATTCAATATAACATTACAAAATTTTCATTTCTCCATTAGTTTTAAGATTACCAATTCCAATACGCATGATTTTGTCTTAATGGAAGATCATTTTTTTGCTTCTGTATTCGAAAAAATAATTATGTTTAAATCGAAGAATTTCTACGTTTGCAAATTCGGTATTATCTTAGTTATTGTCGATTCATGCCAATCAATCGACTACACGCATATTAGACAGTCAAACAATTCATCAATAAAGCATGGAAAATGAATTAAACTTCAATTGACATGAACTGAGAAACTTGGACATTTAAATTTCGAGAATCGGTTGGTTACAGCATACATACTCGAAATATTGTCCTAGAATTTTATAACCACAGCATGCGTTCTCTTGGATTAAATGAAAAATTGTTTGGGTTACCTCAACATTCGAATGGCGAGCCGATTAATCGCGAATAAATTGACGGAAGCCTATGCTAAAACAGTGTCTGTACGATTGCCGCAATCTTTTCATTGAATTTTGATTTTCGAAAAATGTTTGCTTGACCATGCTGGCTGAACAGTCTATTTTAAAAATCTACCACCTACGGATGATCCTGTCCTGTGACAAATTACTCGACAGTCCTATCTTTCGCATCATTCTGAGTTCCAGAGGATGGCGCAATGGTCAGTACATCCTCGGATTAACTAATACTGGCAACCGTCATCTAACCCAGTACACCTTCAATTAATTTATCAGAGTATAAACTCTGACTACTTCGGAGACTAGTACGGAGAAGGATCTAAGATCCCAAAGCATACTCATACGGCTTGCCAATTATTTTAAAACAAATCCTTATAATCTGCAGTGGGTATTCTCTAAAGAGTAATCGAAATTGCGAAGATTGCCTTTCACAATTGTGTTAAATCTGGACATGAACAAACAAAGATATATGAATGAGATGTGACTTAAAGAGAAAAAAAAACAAATAACAAACATTTACGTGCAAACTTGAAAGTCTCATATACATATCGTATACATATATATATATATGTAGATACGGATCAATCGTGAGAGGATCACTAATCCATTGCACAATAGAATAGTACAGAGCGCATATAAAGTCAACTGTAAATACTAGTAAGTACTCTACAGCACTGTCCATGTATCCGAATCACGATCGTACATACAAATCTGGAAATACCTGTAGGAAATTTTGTACCTATTCACGATACTCGGAAGATTCCAATCATAGCAACTAAAATCATAGCGGTTTCGACAACGTGAAACCAACTTCTCTGAACACCAAGTCACTACCAATTGTATTATACAGAAATCGTTGTCACCACTTGCCACGCTTACATGGAAATCATGCGGAAACGTCATTGAAATCTATGTGGTATACTATACGTGTCTATAGTGCCAAATGCCGGAAACGGCTATTTGTTTAAAGGTAGCTAGTATAAATATCAGATAGGATAGACACCATATATCCTTTAGCAGTTTCCAGATCTCTTTGTACGACTATGATCTGAGCTGACTGCACGATGATTCACATAGAGAAGTTGGAAAATACCGTATGGAATTATATAGAGCTCACACTCTAATATCTCATTATCTTACGTGTTGCAAATTCCAATATAGCTTCGATAACCAAAAGTTATGTACATTATTGTATACATACAATAAACGGCAAAAATCAGTATCCGAGCGTCATCAAACGTTTGTCAGTCTCGAGACGCAGCCAAAGCCAACATATAATTTCACGAATGCTTTTCTATCAGAATCAAGTCTCAAATTTAATAAAATGTACGAGCAACTCGACCGATTGAATGAAAATGATTTTATAACAGACAACGGATAGTCGTAACGTGACTGCCATGATTTCCGAGGCAACGCGTTGACCATCTCGAATTCCCAATTTCGCCACGAGAGAAATCACGGCAACGATTTCTAGCTCCCAATACAATCCTCGGCAAATCGATAGTATACATGGGCGCGGCGAATCGTCGACTCAGTGCCGCGCATAGTGCCCACGATAAATTCCCCGGGGCGCGCGCGCGCGCGCGTAACGAATCCGTCCGCGCGCGCTCGCGATCCTTCGAGCTCGCCGCCGCCGCCGCCGCCGCCGCGACTGTTGTAATAACAGTCGGCTTTGAGCTCGGGCTCGATTAGTAATGATTACGCGCCGATTAAATGAGCCGCGCACGCGCGCGCGCGCGCCCGCTGATAGCAATTACATACGCGGACCGCCGCGCGTCCTTGCCAAGGCTGCAGTGCCGCGCGCCGGCCGTCGCCGCCGCCTCGCCGTGAAAGACGAGGAGTCGCTCGGGTGGCGGCTGCGGGGGGGGAGGGGGGGTGGGAGGCTGGCTTATACGACTCGACGCGCGCTCCGCTCGCGCAATCGTTTATTATTGTACCGGCAAATCGAGCGAGCCGAGAAATAAGGAGATATAGAGGGATCGCCGGTGATTCTTCTCCTCTACCTCACTGCCTTATCCCCCTCCCCCGGCTCCCTCGCCACTTCCTCACCCTCCGACCCGCCCTTACCTTTCATTTCCGCTCGGCACGCTATGCGCTCTGCTATCCCTCGCTATCCTCACACCGAGTCCGGTTTTAATTTTCAATTTTGCTGCTCTTATTCGATCGCGGCTACCTGACCCCCCCCCTCCCCCCAACCCCGCCTTCCTCGACACTCCCGAACCCCTCGCCGTCCCCTCCGATTTTATTGATAATTGAAGCGAATTAATGCCCGCGCTCGCGGGACTGACGCGTATCCTGCGGCTGATGCCCTTTTTTGCCGATCATCCCTGCGTGATCGCAGACACCCGTAGAGTATATATATATATATATATATATATATATATATATATATATATATATATATATATATATATATATAGTAGTGCCTAAGAAATGCGAAAAAGATCAAGCGGAATGACTTTTTGCTTGTTTCGTATTTATTTTAGAAGGGTAATAGATATGTTTCGTGTGTGTATGTGCGTGCGTGTGTGCGCGCGCGAGTGTACGAGCGTTGTTATTGAAGCAAATACAGGCGATGGAGTTTATACTTTTCATAAAGGAAAGCATAATCGAAAGTTCATTTGTGATAAATAATTAGAACTATGTGGTTAAGGGAATGAGACGAATGGATGTATAAAATTGTTAGAATAGGCTTGCATATATAAAGTGCTGGATTCAGAGGTGATAATATTGGAGCGGCACGTCAAAATGCCTAAATTAAATCATTTTTAGGTGAGCTTCAAAAATTCAAGGGGTAATAACCAAGGCAATGAATATGAGGGTAAATGATACAAATCCATTCTGTACTGCTTCGATATATATATATATATATATATATATATATATATATATATATATATGTATATATAAAACACGAAAGATATACTGATCTGGAATAAGTAATATAGATTTATATATATATAGAGTACCTTTTTCCTTAGATATTATTGAATTGTTTAAGAAATCGGTTAAATAATTATCTCGGGCGAAGCCGAAACGGAGGATATCTACAACTCAATGTATTATAAAACTCAAATCAAAATGTAATAACGAAACGTAAACTTGTTTTAATTGAATTATTATTTAAACAGTAGATCGAACCAGGGAATCGAGTTTCCAGCTGTTTGTGATCAGAATTGTGTCTCAGTGTATGGGATACTAAAGTATAGTAACAGCAAAGAAATTCTTTATAGTAAAGCAATTTATTGGAAAAACCATCGTATACCCTATCCCCTCTCCCTGCCCGTCCTTTACACGCACACTCCCCGAAAAGATTGCATCATATGCCCACACGCACGCACACGTGTACGCATACGTTGATAATCAATTCATTTACGAGGCGATAAATTGGCTCGATCGCGGAAGTGCGCGGATCGGCGATCGGCTAATTGACGGGGCGCCCGCCCGCTCGTAGCGTCGCGGAGCCAAGAATATGATCGAACATTATAAGGACCATAAAATGGCCCCGAATGGCTCGACAAATATTGCATTACTTATTATAAGGAATAGGCGTCTACGTTGCAGGGAGCACGCGTATTATACGGATGTAATAATGTTCGGCATCGCGTGCTTGCACAAAAAGGAATATATATATATATTATACTATATACAAAGTTTTATTTCATATACTCGTATATCATAGGAAATGTCAGTTTAAGAAGTTGCTGTTCATCTTTCAAACGAATTCGATATCGGAAAACTTTATGGAATAATAAGAATTCATAAAAAATTGTGCAACCAGAATACCTATATCGAAGAATAAGTTAAAGCATTAAAGTTTGAGCAACATTTTGATTGGAATTTTATATCTTTAAGAATTTAAAGAGCGGTTCTATTATTTCACTAGTATTTCAAGTATAAATGTATTAATAATATTAATGAAGCTTACATGATTAAGTAAACTTATAACTTATAATGAATTAACTATAAAATAAGACCATAAAATAAGTCGTATGTGTGTAGGAAATCCTAATGATCCGCAGGTCCTGAAATTGTAAAAAGAAATTTCCAATCTTGTCAATGCTGCACTTATTCGTTTCTGAATCCTTCATAGCCTGATGAAAGTATATCTTGCAATTAGCGCTGGAACGATTCTTTTGGCTTGTTTTCAGGTCACACACTTCCATAATCATGTCTAACCACTCGTAATTATCAATATCTGGAAGGTCGGGTAATTTTTCGCTTTACCAACGAAATATTCAGCAATGATTTTTCATATGTCTTTTTAACATAATTCGATGTTTTTTGTGAACGAGCTTAGCTGGCGCACAGCTGGTAGCCAAAATATCCACTGAACCGTTCGGAAAAATTTTTATATAATATTAAGTTCATTAGCTATTTTTCTTCTATTCTGTTATGTTCTCGATGTTCTTTTTGATATTTGCCGTTCATGAACCTCCAGTAATAAAACGATTCATCGCTGTAATATGATTTTCAAATACTTTTTTCGTTTTTTTTTTTTACTTATTATTCAAAAATTAACCAACGAAAAATGTATAAATATTAGTAAATAAATAAATATCGTATTAATATTAGTCTTTTCCGCATGACAATTTTGTAGTAACGTAGAACATGACGATGATGTGTAAAATTGAGAGTAAAGTTTTATCAAAACAGCAGACATTTACGATAGCACTAGCTTGCTATATAATATAAGAACTGCAAAAGTAGACTCTGGTGAGTTCAGCTCAGTTTGCTTTTCAATGAATAAATTTATTGAATTTAGCCTAGCGCAACCGAATGAGAGAAAACAAATAATAATGCCAAATTTGCTTGATACGGGTGAAATCAGGAGAACGAAATTGAATATACAAGTCAAAACTGAAGGAATCAGACAACTCCGCCAATCCAATTCCCTCGAAAAGGCGAGTAAAAACTTTACTATCGAGAGAGCCAGAGAGAGAGAGAGAGAGAGAGAGAGAGAGAGAGTGACAGAGATAGAGCGATATAGGGAGGGATAGTCGTGAAAAACAAAAAAGGGAAAGCTCCCTTAGACCCTGCCGCGCTGGGCGACAATCGACGCCTTTGTTTCGCACCCGAAACCTTACGGAACGGAGGCATTAAGACAGATACGGAGACGCGCGCGCGCGTGCACGAAAAGCGTCCGAATCGGTTTTATGCGCGTTCTCCGGTCCTCTGTTTTGTTGCCTCCTCCTCCTCCTCCTCCTCCTCCTCCTCCTCCTCCTCCTTATACCCTCTCCCCAAGTATTCGTTTCCTTTCCAATCCTCCTTCGTGCCCTCGTCAAAACAAGTGACTCAGACCGGCACCCCCGCCCTCCCACCCCCCCCTGATCCGTCCGCCATACCGGGGACGAGGATCTCCTCTCGTCTTAGCTCCTCTCGTCGGAGGCCGCTCCGGCGTCGGGAGGGGAGTTCGCTGCTTCGGTCGCTGACGTCAGACGCGAGGCGCCTCCCCCCCCCCTCCGGCCCCCATCGACGGCGCGCCTCCGTGGCAGGAGCGAGGTTAACCCTTCGGTTGGCACGGATCGATTCGTCCCCGTCCAGGTCTTCTCGCGCGTCGAACGAGATTTCCTCGCGTTCACGCGCCTCCTCGCCCGGGGCACTCGTCGAATATCGTTCGAACAAGGATATCCCATGCTCTGTCGCTGTATTTCTTCCCGCGATCCGACGAAATTTCGCTTTATCAGAGGATGAAAAAGGAAACATTAGTTTTTCGTCGCCGCGCGCGAAACTGACGCCGAAATATCCGTCTGTCCGGTCGGACCAGTATCGCGGAGAAACGAAGCGAGCCGAAGCCAGGAAGCATCTTCAGATCGTGAATCGGTATAAATCTTTTAGGTAGCGTCATACTCCACGGGCTAAAATAAAGCGGTGATTCACTCACGAAGATGAGTCCCAATATCCCACGAACGATTCCCCGAGGGTCGACCAATACACTGGGGCTCTTTTATCTCCCCCCCCCCTCTCTCTCTCTCTCTCGCTCTCTCGCTCATCTTCCTTTCCACGAAATCCATGATTAGTAAGGTCACCGCCCGTGCGCAAGAGCGCGCGCGCGCGCGCTCAAACTCCGTCGAAAGAATCGTGTAGTTCTTTTTCCTTTCATCGCGGATCTGAGAGATAAAAAAAAAAAACAATCTATTAAAAAGTCACTTCGATATTTTATATGCGTATATATGTATATATGTAATGGAGGATAATGAGGAAAAAGTACCATAACAGTCATCCTCTTGAGTTTTGAGAATCGAGCGTACGTAATAATCGAGCGTACATTAGCAAGTTCAATGAGGATGCAACTCTTTAAATGAGATCGATATCTTGTACGATTGTCGGTGTATCGACTGATTTTACACTGCGAAACAGAACGCCGTCAATGGAGCGAATTTAGTCTTGATCTATCGAACGAATCGTACTGACTGTTGGAAGTTAGATGTTAAGTAGTACATTTTAACAGGGTTGCAAAAGTTTCAGAAGTTGCTCGTCCGAATTTCGAAAATAATCATCGTCTTCATTTATTCCGGTGACGTGTCAAATCTGCGAAATCATCAGCGATTATGATACCCTTTCTACAGCTTATTTGCAGGATAAATATTACAGAAGGTCAAATAAAACAAAAAGGTTACAAGGATTTTTTTTTTTGGATTTACCAAAGTCAAATCCGTCGTACATTTTCTCGAGTACACCAGGAGCTCTCTGAATTTAAACAAATCTCAAAGAAAAAACTAAACGAGAAATTTTGTAGCCTCTGCATTAAAGATATGGGAGATTGACGTGGGTGAAGTCGGAGTTAGGTTTAGAGTTTATGATAGTTTGAGATGTGTATTCATCGAATATTTCTAGAGGTGCTAGTGAAATGTTTGTTTTTCTTACAAACTCCGAAACTTTCTGTTCAACAATTTTGAATTCTGCACCCATCGACATATATATATATATATATATATATATATATATATATATATATATAAGATATGCCGTTATCATCCGTTAATGCGTTTTACAATTTGTCCTCCTGCAGTATTTGATAGGTATAGACGGCAGCTTTCGTCATGTCTTTAATTGACAAACGTATGCCGTAGAAATTTGCTAATATCAATCTACCCGATATGACATTATTATTATGTGATCTTCGCAAGTAACCCCAGACCTGCTTATCGTTCCCAGCGTCTAAAAAAATGGAATCGTTGCAACAATTACTATACACAAGACTATTGGAATATTGATGAAAGTCCATAGTAGTATTTGCAGAATTTCATCGGTATTAAGGTGTGTCGAATGAATAGAAAAATTTTTTGAAATCATTATACACGTTATTTAAATTTGATTTCCGTGGTATACATTTTTATATTGCAGGTGATAAATCAAATTGTAAATAACATCTGAAGCTCAGTAATTACTTAAGCGAATACTTTATCCAGAGCCTTCTCGTGTGCGCGCCTATTAATAAACGGCAAACAAATCTATATATATATATATATATACGCAATAAAAGAACTCCGTTGCCGTTTTTTAATTTTATTAAAAGATCGCGGGTTTGCTTCATATTATTTTGCGCGCGCCGGTGCCCGCTCACTCGTAAAGAAGCGCGCACAACTCATCCCGGTTATACGGCTCGCAATATCGAGTTTCATCTCGCTTGGCATTTCAGACCTCCGACGTTGAGGGTATACATGGAAGTGCCGATGCAGCCGAGAGAGTGAGAGAGAGAGAGAGAGAGAGGGGGGAGCGAGATAGACAGACAGATAGATAGATAGATAGATAGTTGTATATTTATTTGTAGAAATCGATACAAAATTTAATACAATAGATAAATGCATTAAAATGTTAGTAGGCCTTTACAGGATATTTCATCAAACCATAAGTGTATTATAGAAGTACTGTAAATAATATAAAGTAATACGGAATTTCAGTCTTATTAATATCACAGAAAATTATAGAAAGAGAGGTAAGAGAGAGAGAGAGAGAGAGAGAGAGAGAGAAGAATGTAGGAAGTGAGAGAGGGAGATACATTAACGTTTGCTCACTTTTCTTATACAATGAATTGTGTTATAAATTGATCGCACGTTTTATGTTCGACGTTCTTACAAAGCAAACTCGCTTTGATAAAATTCTACTTGTAAAACAATTTATATCTTCGCGTGCAATTACGCCTGAAACTATTATACAACGATTGGACAATATCAAATTTACCTCGGTCGACTCAAATACGCGATACCTTTTCTTATATTTGCAGAGTGACACAAATTTTTTTGCTTCACAACTCGAACCTCAAAAATGCAAATTCAACGCGATTTTCCGGCTTTCGCCTCGAAAACCTAGTCCCATACCTGTGCATAAGCAGATTCTTATCTCGGTGGAACAATTTATCCCCCCCCCCTTCTCTTCCGAACATACAGCCACATTGAATGTCTTGACTACCGTACTTCGTCCGTACTGTCCCGACGACCATCAAACCCCCCCACCCCTCCCGCGCCCTTCCCGACAGGAGCGCGCGCGCACGCGCTTCTTCTTGTTCGCGTCCACCTCCCGTCTTCGTCAAGGCGGGCAGCACCGTTTGTCGTGCTTTTTCTTTTCGCCGCCGCACCGCGTGCTTTTGCCTCGCGCCTCGCCGGCGAGACGTCCGCTTGCGATCGTCGTGGCCGCGCCGACGCCGATTTCCCGCCGGCCACGGGAGCTTTTTTTTCGAGCGCGAATTTGCAATTCATCTATATATATATATATATATATATCCTCTTTTCGGAGGCTTTCTCAGTGACGCTCCGAAGAGGAGGGGGGGTGGAGTGGGTGGCCACCGTTTCATTCGGCCACCGGCAGTTCGCGCGGCGACCCTTTCGGCCGAGGATTACGCAGATTTTTCAGGCTTGCATTACGACGGGCGATCGGTTATATCTTCGCGATCCGGCGCGCACGGCCGCGTTCGAGCTGATAAATTCTCGTCCGGGCGCGCTTAGGCGAGCGGGCGATTTTACGAGATAAGCGAGCTCCAAGTCAAATTCGGGCGTTCGCATTGTGCCCGAGCGCTCGGCGGTGGCCGTTAATCAAGATAATTTCGAAGCTTAAAATTTTTCGGGCGAGCGTAAAGAATGAGCAGCTCTGAGAATTTGTTTCGAATTTCGGGGTTTTTGTGTAGGATATTCTCCGTGCGTCTAATGAATTGAAGAATTTGTGTAATTTAAAATTACCGCCGCGATAACTTATCTAATTGTTGGACGAACACAATTCATAGTTCTTTTCAATAACTTTTGAAATAATAATTAATTTAGAATTTAATTCTTAACTTTGATATACGGACACCAAAATCATTGATCCGCACAGTGTTAGGGCTCGATCTTTTCAAAGGCGTCTATGTTTACTTAACTGGGAGATACGGAACGCCAGGCCGCTGGAGCGCCGGCGATGACCGCGTACGAGTCTAGTTAATCTTCAGTTGTCGAATCGTGCAGTCTAAAACTTACACTATCGTCCAGACGTCCTCTCCTCTTCTTATTTTATAACATTTCGTAAGGAGGCCGCTCTCCTTGCAAGTGAATTCGTTCGTTGGCGAATTCAAACAAGATTCGCGTCGCAACGCTCGAATCTCCACGAGATTCACGTCGCAACGCTTGAATCTCTGGGAGAGCACATCTCCCGACGAGTTCAGTTCTCGTTGCACGCAACGTGCAAAACTTATAACTAACAATAACTGCTCGCACCTTCGAATCTTTGTCATCAGGGGTTTTTATGCCGCTAGGCTTTTCCCCTTTCATACGAGCCAATAAAAACAACTGTATATTTGACTCAATTGTTGTACTTTTATTTGTAAACCTAATTACATCTACATTTCTATCCTTTTTCCATTTTTTATTATTCCCTTCAATCTTATATTTTTTTTGTGCTAATATTGATAAAATAAAAACGGGATTTAGTCGTGTTGACTAGATCTCGACGCAACATAATGTTTTCTTTTTTTTTTGTACTAATATAAGAAATTTTTCACTAATAACGAAACAGTCGGGTTGTTTCAAAAGAACGATACACGTCGTTCGGCGACGGAGCCGTATTACAAGACATTTATTTCACAAGGAGCACGCGGTAAGAAATTCGTTTTCTCTTGGAAGAAAAGTAACGATGCGCAGTAGCGTTCTTGTCAAACAATCCGTGTATTTACTGTTATTAAATTGTGCCCGACCACGTGGATATGGCGCGATTATTTAGCTGATTGCTAATTTTTTTTCGATATGAAACGAGCGTGGCTGCTCGACCGTTTTATCAGGGGTTAAGAAAAACAACGCGAATACAGCTGGTGTATGCATTAATGCGCTATGATGAGAATCTGTTTGATAATCTAAATACAGTTACCCGCTAACCTTACCACCCTTGCCGTATTGTAAATTATTCTCGTCCGTATGGATCTTCTTCGAATTCTTTACGGATGCGCTCCCTAATAAAAAGTTACCCGATTATCCTCGGGATATTGCCCTGGTAGAAATGCTAAATATTTTTCAGCTATAAACAAGATATATGAAGAAGGATAGAGTAGCAAGGTATTTTAACTTCGGTAGTAATTTAGCTTAACACGGAACGTTTTTTCCGGTCATCTCAGACGTATCTTTGTACGCCTCTTTGTATTTTCGGTTATGATTAAAATTTACCTTAGGGAAAGGTTGAAATTTAGTATCATCCACAGCCTTGCTAACAAATTAATATAATCATTATGGATTATTATATAAAATCATTGACGCTGATCATTATTTTAATTGTAAACTTATATCGAGTTACTAATTTTGAATTTTGAATTAACTTATACGCACGCTATATATCTTATCATATAATACATATTGAACACATCGAAAATAGTTTACACGTTGGCATACAATGTTATATATATATATATATATATATATATATATATATATATATATATATATGTATACGAAGTGTTAATCGGGCTTCAATAATAACCAAGGTAATTTTTTGTCACTTGCGAGAGTGTGCAGTCACCATACATGCAGTGTGTGCTGTCACCATAAATTACTTCACGTAAATTTTAAAAAATTTTCAAAAAAAAAATGAAATTATATCATTTATTACATTATTTATTTCATAAATAAATAAAATAATATGAATAATTAATTATCAATAATTGAAACAAGTATAAGATAACAAAAAATAATATTGTTGAAGGTGTTTCATCAGCATTGTATAACTTAAGCAGTGAAAATTATGTTTAAAAAAAGGATACTTATGATCTAATTGATAGTAGTTATTTCTTGAGTCGTTCTAATGCGCGCGCGTGAGCGATCAGAGCAGATAAAGCTAACTATAGATTGATGTAACGGTCCCAACATTTACATCAGTCAAATTGATGTAAATGTCTGAACTTTCAAAGTATTTAATTTGTATTTATTTATTATATACTTCGTTGATATTAAAAAATGACAAACCACAATGTTGATGAAATCAAAAGAATAACGATCAAAGAAATTATATTGAATAACATTTACAGTTTGCTCCTGAATAATAAAAATCTTTTATGATATTGTATTTAGAATTTTCTAACTAATATCTAAAATCAAGATGATTATTTGTTTGAAATTCCATTCCCTTTCTTAACCCTTTATTTTTATGTGTTGTTGGTGATAGTTTAAATGATAAAATTATCAAAGCCATATTGATTTATAAAAATCCTTCTACAAAATCTATGTAGAATATACAATAACCCTGATACTATTATAATAAGAATGATAAAAAACTATTATAATAATAATTTTTGATATAATACTTCATATATCTCATACTAGTTTGAATTACGCGCGCGTCGCATTGTCGAACGTCGTCTGTCAGCTCGCCTGTACGGCAGACATTGTACTTCCGACAACGAACGATATGACAGCTTTTGTAATTAAATATCTCCTCAAAATTACCATTGACACTTGACTTTCAAGATATCATTAAAATCTTTAGGAAGTAATCAGTACGCGGCTCATTTATGAAATGGATCTTTAATCTTTTATGAAAATAAGTAATAAAATAAATCTCATTTCGGGCGGGTCTCTCATAAGAATTAATGCGAAACCAGATGAAATTTCTGATATTTACAAGGCTCATTCTCAAAACAAACTATATATTTTTTTTTTAATTCTTTCAAACTATTTACGTATCTTATGTTGTTTCTTTTATCCGATAAACAACATAATATCATAATACTGTATAAATATTATTTTCTCGATTGTCGTAATTGGAACTTACATCTGAATTAAAATGTTCATTTAGCAACCAGAAACAAGGTTTCCGCTTTGAACCTAAGTTCTACCTCCTTCTCAAGTTTATCGACAATGTTCACATTTTTCATTTTAAGTTTTAACTAGATTTAAGCCATGATAGTTGATTCTATTTTTAATACCGAGTAATAACTGTCCAACCTATTGAAAATTTCTATCACGATCAAAGGCTTGTTTTTATTTTGTTATTAAAACAAATTGATACTTTGATTAATTGCAAAAGTTAAATAAAAAAATGCGGATCATCGATCATATGTTTCGAAGAGTGTAGTTCTAAAATATTCATAGAAATAAAATAATAATCTAGAGACGCGCGTGAGCTGGAAATAAAGTATGAATTAATACTAAATAAGGTCCATCGTGCGAATTCGATGTAAATAAATAAATAGTTTATATTTAGATCTTAACACAGAATAATCCTGAACGATGTTATTAAACTTCGCGACTCGCTCAGCCTGTACGGACCGGAATTAAAATCTGAAAAATGTAAAATATTCACGTCGGTATTTGATGTTTATGCATAACTAATGGAGCTTCCAAAAACAAAATAAAATAAATAACACTACTTATATAGTAATTTAATTAAATCTCCTGAAGGATCTTATACAGTGTTGCCGCTGCAGTAATATTGATGTATTGAGTCTGCACGTCGTAAAAACAAGATGCAGTACCGAATGACGCGAAGAAGCGAGAATAACTCGATGAAGATCGGAGTGAAGATTGCGTGCGTTTATGCGAGTGAATTTCAATAGTATAAGACATGAATCCCAGATGTTTAATAACCTTTGAGGCAACCTAGGCGCCAGTTAATATAAATGTGAATCTATCGATGATAATATAACTTTCTTATTAGGATTTCTTTTGCTTCATGTTTTTTTTTTTTTTTATTACAACTATTTTACAAATTTATTCATTTCTTTTTCATGATTAATATTCTCTAAAAATCCTCGTAAATAATACGGACATCTAATGATGAATCCGACATATGCTATTCATTTCTGTATTAAAATAATTAGAAAGTATGTCCTTCATCAAGTTTAATATAACAAGAAACTCAATGATAAAAAGATATCTGGACACCAGAAAGTGAAAACACATTATCAATTAATACATTAATAAACGTGTTTTATAAGAAGATCAAAATACGCCAAAGTAAAAATTTCATTTCAACTGTCCAAAAACTACACCGACCCTTTACCAGACTCGAAAGCAGAGGTAGCGCGAAAACAGCGTATTACTCGCAAACTGGTTTCTTTTTATCAAGATTCGAAAGACGATAATAACTCCAGAAACGTTGCTACCGTCCCTGCAGATTCAGGAGTCGTCGGTGCCTTTAACCGCCGGCTTAAGAAAGGCGCACCGGTAGAGCCACCGCGCGCAGTTTCTTTTTTTGTCTTTCGAGAAGAAAAAAAGAAAGAAAAAGAAAGAAAGAAAGAAATCGCGCTTGCCCGCCGTAAGTATACCATTAACCGCCGGAACGATTACGACGACGTTCCACCGCCCGAAATCCTTGAATTACGCGACAATTTGCAAGCTCCGAAAGAAATGTATATACTTTGCAGCTTAACAAAAGATAAAAAATGATGAAGGGCCACTCGACTCGAATCGAATAACTCCCCCCTCCCCTCCTCTCTTCTCGCTCTCGCCACGCTTTCAGCACGGAGCGTATTAAAAGACGGCGTACCCCGGGCTCAAAATGTAACGAATGGCCAAATTTTCAGTACCTTCTACCCATTTCGCACTAGTTCGTAAATTTTTCACAAAGGTATTGACGCATTATATCGTGGAAAAAATAATTATCGAACGCTAGAGTATTAATGTCTGCTATACTATAATATGCCGAATAGTTCGGTCAATGCACATCAGGATTGTAGAAGCTTGCATTTGTTCAATTTGTGTGCGAATTGGGTTGGGAACCATATAAATTATCATATTCTTCATATTAAACGAATATTCTAAGTACTTTGAACAACAGTATTGCATACCTAGCAACATGATAACACTGTCTTCGATTTAAAGCTCTAAATACTATTTAAACGGGATAATTCATACCTATCGCTGCATATTGACGGGAGTAATGAAACGATTTCATATATAAAGACCATGAACAAAAATTATAAGGTACTCGTGTAACCGAAGCATGGTCAACTACCACGGTCTATCCCCTAGATAGATAATAATCTACCTACTAGATATTAGGATTAGGATGGGATCAAATTGCACTGCCTCAGATCTGTGTATGTAATGGGTTCTGACTTCAGACGAAGTTCTCGAAGATCCTTTTTTTCTTAGCTTGCCAGGAAGCAATACGTGTTTATGCTTCTGAACATGTTTTGGAAATGTCCTCAAAATATGAGGAAATATGGATTAGGCACAAGAGCAATATTAATTCATCTTCTATTCAGGAAAAAGCTCCGCTGAGTACCTGGTGTTCAAAACATTGCCCAAAAAAGTGATTCTCACAAAGAAGTTTGTTAAATTTCTGGAGAGGCTGCTAATTTCACAAATGTCTGCGATCAATAAGTATGGCCAAAAGTAGGGACGAAGTTTAAAAAAAATTTTATTTACAGAGAAATTAATGTATGGCAAGGTATATATTGATTTGTATACTCTATTAATTTATTTTATTTCTGAACCAGAACATTGGTAATGAGATATACACTAGTTCTAAATTATTATGAAAATCTAGTAATTTTCCTATATAAACTAATACAATAATAAGTGATTGGGAAGCTTTATCAATACTCACAATGATGTACTAATTTAGAATCAATTTAATAATTTAGAATTTTGAAAGATATGTGAAACACGACCGTCACTGCGATAAGGAGGTTTAGGCTAGAATACTGAATTAAGAAATCCAAGTAATGTTTCATAAAGTTCAGTAATCACACATGAATACTACAGGATGGCTAATATTTACTATTCCAGTTTCTAGCTTCACTAAAAATACGGTATGATGACAAGCTATAATTGCAAATCCTACTCCCAATAATAGGATCAATAGCGCTACAATCAACAAACATCTGCATTTATAGAATAATATTTTCCATGGATGAACGCTGGTTGACATCAGTCTCGTCCATGACATGTCTGATGTTAGTACCAACGCCAATTGGTTAGATGCCGTTACAAAAAATTATTTGAAAACTATGAAATATTATATTCAGTATTGGTGAGAGAAATTTAATAAATGTAATAATAAGCTGAATTCAGAGTATTTCTATACTGAAACAAACATTTGGTACATAAACGCACTTATCTTTAAAATAAGAATGTTCTTTTATAAGAGTCTATCTTCACTAGTTACGGTAAAATAAAGTCGCCAAATAATTCTGGCGACTCCAAAATTTTCCCAGTTAGTTATATTATTAATCATGAAACTCTGAAGTCTTCGAACGGTATCATGTTGATTTACGATCAAAAGCTATATCATCCCGTCGCTGTATCCTCTCATTTCTCTCTTATCATATATATATATATATATAGGTATAACTATTTAACACGCTGCACCATCTACCAGCATCAGCTTTCAACTAGAACACGTCCTTGCCCCTGAACATCGTCTCTCTCTCTCTCTCTCTCTCTCTCTCTCTCTCTCTCTTTCTCTCTCTCTTACTCCTTCGCACTCTTCGCGGCGGAGCGTGTCATCGATGATTTATCTATATATAACTCGCTGAAAGTGACTAATCGCAACGCCGGACTGCTATAAGAGCATCGCGGGCGGCCTCTCAAAAGGGTCGCCACGGTGACTTGTGGAGGCATCCTCGATTCCAGTTTGTGAATTTATATGATTCATATAATAATAATTCCTTCGGGCGGGGGAATGCCATTCTCTTTGAACTGAGGCGCGTATACGCTGTTGGCACGGGCAATGCATAGAACTTGTCGTGTATTCTGCAGAACGCCCGTGGGCACAACGCAGAATGACCATTAATACGATCAAAACAGATCTTTGGCTATATTCGGCTGCAGTGCTCATTTCAACGGGATCAATAAAAAATTATTGAAGAATTTCTAGCTTATTAAAGATCATTTATTTCCATGTGAATAAAAGGCCTGAGATTGCAAGTCGCTTTTACCACCAATCGCTAAAGTTATTTTGCAAATGTAAACACGTACTTGTGGATAGGCTAGGGGTGATTTTTAGATTTTTCACGTTAAGCCTCCCCCCCACCCAAAATTTAAACTCTATTTGCTAACGGTGCAACATAATTCTTGAACGCGTCTGGCATGCTATTGGACTTGAAAGTCTATCCTATGGGTTGGAAAAAATTCTATGGTAAAATTTCATTCTATTTCGATGACACGTATTGAAGGTTGCTGTAAAATATTGAATGTATCTATTTTCTTGTTTTCCGATGATTTTTAGAATTCTTGACGGGTCAAGCCTGAGAAATTGGAAAAATTAACAAAATAATCCCTAGCCTGCTCTGAAATTATTTAAAAGTCGTTTTCTCACTTCCTTTGAATTCGTTAATTGATATCTATATACATTCGCAATCTGTATTTAATTACATTAACTAACTAATTTCAGTAGAAAATGGAAATCAAGATTTCACTTGTTGACATTATTATTGTATTAATCAATTAATATTTAAAAATAGATCTTGCATTCTCTTTATAATAATTCGTACTGCAGAATTTTCTGATAAGTTAAGTAATAACTATAATTATTAAAGCGAGTTTCTATATTGTATTCGATACTTCTATTTTCGATCAATTCGATCTTCTATTCGATATTCTAAAACAAATCTGCACAGGTTATTGATTTAGGAATTCTGAACCTCAGATGAGAAATCGAATTCATGAATTTCCTTTGAAATATTTAAAAATGATGCATAGAATTATGTGACAAATTAAAATTCATTTAAAATAAAGTCAGTAGGACAATTAAGTCAAATAAATGAAAATTTCGCTTTAAGAATACTGATTTTCATTTTTGCTGCGAAAAATACTGTTTATCTCCTAATTTACAACTGAAAATTTTTATGAGTGACCGGATCCTCATTTTATCACAGTTAGATGTAGTCAATATACTAATTCACATAAATAATAAGGAAGATTTTCATGGGTAAATATAATAGTTAAAAAAATATATTTTTTAGGAAAACCGAATCACTAAAATAAATTTATAACATCGTTTAAAAAAATATTCAACTAATAAGTTTTCGGAAATACTAAAAATGCGTGACCAAGTCTTTAGAATAGTAATTAAAAAATTACATCCAATTTTTTTATCTGCACCGTAAAGATCGGGAAATCTACTAGCTGGCGCACGCATGGCAAGGGAGTAGTTATTACGATAACACGCAAAGCAGGCCAGAATTTTATGAAGTTCTTCCTTGATTCTCAAGCCTTAATTGCGAATTATCCTTCGACGAAGGCTCGTCCAATTATTCGCGGCATTAATATGGGAATTAAAGTGCGTGCGACCGCCTTAATTCTCGATGATTCACTGCACCGGGTAATTCCGTAAGAGCCGCGCCTCGCGACTCCATTTAAATCATTAGTTGCGCAAAAATAACTGCTTCTATGGAATTTCGTGTAATGTCAATAATAATTTCTTATTGTCTGATAACCGAAGACAGATATTTCACGCTTCGATATTCGATTGGTTTTCGATCCTACGTGTCTACTACACCGTAAGGAATGGGGACTGTATAGGATTTAATATTTAAAAACATTTTTTAATAATTAGTTTCTAATTAGAATTTTTCTAATTTTCTAATTAAAAGAAAATTCGTTAAATTTTACATGCGTAAAGTGGAAAAATGGAATATTTACGTAGAATATATAGCATTATTATAGTGAGGAAAAACATGAAAAGTAATGAAAGAATTTTAATTTAGTTTGAACCCACGATTTACTTCTTGCTAATAACTTTATATTTAATTCTTTATTAATTAATCGTGATAAAAAATAAATAAAAACTATATATAATAAAATACAAAATTTAACGGTATAACAATCGAATTAACCATATTGCATTGAAATATAAAACAGATTTAGCCTGTAGAGCACAATTTGAACTCGTCTCGACATTCAAAATTTCCAACTTATCCAACGATTCATATTTAATTAGAAAGATTCATGCCTTTCAAGAAAAACTTCCTTAAACAATTACAAATGAAAAAAAATGGACACGACCACTAATATTAATTTTTTTTTACTATGAGTCTGCAGTCCTGTAACTATAATGCAGCCCTTCTAAATGTTCTTCATGAATTGATTTGTTGCAGGGATTGTTTGAGGAACAAAAAAATTGTAGACGTCGACATCAGTATCCGTATTTATAGTCGTCATAATATTAATAAATTAGATGTAGAAAAACTTAATCCTTAAAACAATGATGAAGTACTCTAGAAAAATGCGTAGAAAAATAACGTACATTTGCCCCTATACTCCATCCGTTTCCATTGGGATTTGCCTTTCTATTTTGAAAACGTTAGGACATCGGATCAATATATAAATTTATTGTACCTCGTATTTAAAGCAGGTTACTCAGCGATCAAACATTCCCGATAAAAGCCTCGTAAGTGCATGCGAAAAAAACTTGTAGCTGCGTGAGACAATTTTTTCGCTCATTTTAGACAGTTCGAGAATAAAAAAAATTATTGCTTGAAAATTTTACAATGGTTAAAACCTATTCCAGCAGATTTTTCTGAAAATTTCACGAAACACTTCCCTTTGTCGTACTTTATATGTAGTAAAAAAAAATTTTTATTTCGATTCCATCCTGAACAATATGTGCATTGTCATATAAACAATAATGTAAAGTACAGTAGCATTATTGAAATCTATTATTTAGCAAATTGTTTTCTTTTTCACGTTCGACAATATCTCGGAGGGGGGAAAAAATGTAACGACGCCCTTGTGAACAATTCGATATAATTTCGTGCCTCGTTCGAAGATAAATAAATCCGCTCGCCTCACCCACGGCGTCGAAACCTCATAAATTGCGGGGCGAGGGATGGGAAGACGGGATAAAAAGCCGCCCGACACGCGTAATTCCGTAATGAAGTCCGTCGGACGGACGGTGAACGGGAGGCGGCTGGACCTTGATTGTTATAATAGGCCCGGCTCACTTGGTCAAATTTTTCCTCCATCATCGCGAGGCTCGGGGAGTCTCGTGCCTCCTCCTCCTCCTCCCCCCTCCTCCCCCTCCTCTCTTGTCAGGCGTGTCAAAAAATTGATCGCTCCTTGATCGGCCGATGGACGCACGGGGCTGCCGGGCGCGCGCTCGATATAATCCATCCTCCTCATCGCGAAGCTATAAGCGTGAAGGCTGCCGACAGCTGCCTCGTCATATCCTCTAATCGCGGCCGGTTAACGCATCGGAGAGGAGGAAGAGAGAGAGAGAGAGAGAGAGTGAGTGAGGAAGGAAAAGATATTTATACGATCCTGTATCGAGGATTTTTCGCTCCTCCGTTCATCGGCGGTAATTTATATCCGATGCCCTCTCCTCTCTTCGCTGCTTCCTCTTAGTCTTCCTTCTTTTTCCGCCGCTCGCTCGGCGCGGAGGCGCGTTTGCGCGTGAGGCCGACCGCTGCCAAGCGACGAAATCGCTGGTCGTGTACGCGAAACACGATGGAGCGAGATGGTTCCCTTTCGACTCCTTTTGGACAGGAAGAGATTTTATATATATATAGAAAACTTCAAGCTCATCGAATCTTCTTCCGTTGGATCTTCTTGACAGTGAACGAGCCGAGGGTCATCGTCGGAGTAAATAATGCGCTGCAGATGTCTGTCCATGTCATTGTCGAGTTTGAGAAATTGAATTTATCGAATCGAGGTATTAAGATCTTCCGTCGGATCTGGATGGACTCGCGTTTAACGCAACAGGAAGAGAAGGTTCGATGTTTCTATGATTTTATGTTTCCCAGAAAAATTGACGAGCAGAGGAATTTTTTTGCTCATTTCTCATGTGCTTCGAATTAGTTTCGCGAAAGTTTATTTATAAATTTCTGGATAAGCAAAGCAGTATGCGAAGAAAAGAAAAACTAAATCTATCAAAAATCAGGAATAGTTTTTTAATTAGTTAATAATTCCACTGTTTGGTATAGTGCCATTATACAACAATGAATTGCTTTCTTTTATTATACAAATATCAATAGATACAAAAAATGCGAAATTAATCTCTATTCAATTTGCTTATATTAGAAACATAAGTTCAATAATATTAATACGTCATAATCTACTTTTGTTAAAATGTAATTGTTAAATTAAAAGAAATTAATAGATGCGATACGGATTGCATCAGCAGAAATATGCAAAAACAATTTTTGTCGTTTCTTTTTTTCTCCGATAATGCGTTAAAAATAACTCGGACTCATTATAAAACTATAATGTTTACGCTGACAATAGAATCGGAAACCCGCAATATCTACACAACGTCCTCTACGAACGATAAATTCCTTTCATTATCTACGTAATTTCATATTGCTATTTTTGGATTTGGCAACGAGTTATTAAAATCGCCGCCGCATGGAAAATGGCTGAAAGCCATTATTGTTACATTCCCGGCGATTAAGTAATTGCATCGCGTCTCTTTAAGTTCGCTTTCAGAATTAGCGATACTTAGAGATCCGCGGGATGAAAGGCGTTTAAAAAAGTATCCGGTCTGCTGGGAGGGGACGGGGCGCATCGGGTGGATGAGGTTATTCAAGATTGGCCATTATAGGCGTCGATCTGCATTATTTTTTTCCTTTAGAAAGCCATCTGAAAATATTCTTTCTCAACTATGAAGATCAGGCGGCTCACTGGAATTGGCCCAATCTACCTTCAGATTAATGGCTTTCGGAAGTAGGGATTTCAGTCAATGGATAATTTTCCCTTCCCTAGACAAAACTGATATCTCATTCGCCTTATAAACTATCACTTTCCCATTAACCCTTCGAGTACCGGTATGACGCATATATGCGTCAGAAAATAAACCATTGTAAAACACCTATTTTGAGAATTATGGATAGACGATAATGATAAATAGAAATAAATAATAATAATTATTATAAATAATTAATTATTATTATTATACATAAATACATAGTTATATTATCAAAATATATATCTGAAAAATATATAAGTGGTTTCATGCATTTCGCCGTCAGATGGCAGTTTCCTCTCATAAGATAATATGACTGTCAAGCCTATACATAGACAAATAAAGCATATATATATATATATATATATATATATATATATATAAGGATATGTATTATAAATATATAAGCCTATATATTATAATAATATATAAGATTTATCATACTTTGTTCATTTATCATACTTTGTTCATCAAAAATTAATATATACTTTTCCATGCGTATAGAATAGTTTTTTTCAATAATGAAAAATTTTAACATGGGTAATTACCGTCTCAGACCAGCATGACGCACATATGCGTCATGCTCCGACTCGCAAGCATTTAGTCTCAGTTTGGGTTAAAATTGGATACCTATGATCACTTTTTAAAACAAACAATACGCATTGAAAATATCTAAAATCCCGGTACTCTAAGGGTTAATAAAATAAAATGTTAAAAAATATTTACTTATAAGATATTATTAGGACGCAATTTAGTTCGTAGGTTAAATAAACTGGGCTATAGTTAGAAAATGTTGTAAGCATGCTGTGACATACATAAATATAATACAAAATTGAGTATGGTAAATAAATTCTTGAAATATAAGAAAAAATTATATCCATTTTTTACATATGAATAAACGTATGACTCCATAATTTCAAGGCATGTCTTATCAAAAAGAAAAAAGCTCAAGTCTTTCAGATTCAGTAGAACAGTGACTACGGAATAAACTATAGATATTAATTTCAATTAAGAAAAAAAGTTAGTTCCTGAAGATGAACCGTAGCAGTTCGAAAAGGCGGACAAGAAGGTAATTCTAAATTTAAGGTGGTGGGGGCAGTCAAGTTGTCAAGTAGTACTTTTATTATTTTTATTTTACTTATTATTGTATTTTATTTTTATTTTTATTTTATTATTAATTTTATTTTATTTTTATTTTTAATTTTCTGATATAATTTATTGTAGTAATAAATTTTATTTCAGATTCTACGGGGGTGATCATAAACAAGGACAGTCTGACTGTCATTATTTTAGCTAATATATGATATTATAAAGACTGTAGCACGGATAAAAATATTTATTAATTTAATTCAGAAGAGTCGACATAAGTACAATTTTTAATTTAAAAAAAAATTCATAAACTCTGATTTATCTGTGTTTTAAGAAAAAATGTAATAAAAATTAAAATTTCACTTTGGTAATAGTGCATTTTTCAAATACATGTGTATAAAATAAATGGTCAAAATTTCAGAATGATCGGTCAACTGGTTTTGAAGAAGTTTTGACTGAGAAAAACCTCGTTAGGAGAGAACGTGTTTATATTTATTCTTAACAAAAAAAATTGCAGCCAAAATCTCACTCAAATTTAATCTTAAACCCCTCTAATCTTCATACGAATCGAATACAATAATCATAAATTTTTTCTTAGATTCATATAGATTAAAAAATGTGAAATGTAAGAAATCGATCTTCCTTACGTGTTCGATACTTTACTATTCTATTAATTTAACAGGATTGAAATAATTACAGAAAAATCAATTGTTTAAAAGTAATTATCTATCGCTAGCTCTTATTCGATTATTAGCTATGCATTCATCTCCTACGTAAAACATTCTTTAATCGTTTCAAATGAAAAATAATAACTAACGATGTTAAAGGAATGCTTCATTCAGTAAATTCAAACATTCGGTACAAAGTTTTCATGTAAAGAGAGAAGAAAAAAAAACCTAATTATTTTCAATCGCTCTTTCTCCTCGCTGTTTTGCCTCGCGCTAATGCCGTTATTAAAAGCGTTAATCGATCCCGATGCTGACGCATTCGCTAGCTCGCAGCTACGCGCGTTAGAACCGTGCGGATGAGACTGAACGAGCCGAGAGGGGTAGTTATCACCGTGGCCGCGGCAGGGGGGAGGGGGGAGACACCAACTTACAAGATCGCCGAAAGTCGAAATCGACGCGACCGCGCAGCGCCGGAGGGGGGAAACAAGTAGAAACAATCGAGTTTAGGTGGACGGTCGAATCGCGACTCGCGACAGGTGGACAGAGAGAGAGGGAGAGAGAGAGATCCTATGGAATCTATGATATTGTTGTTATAGTTTCTCAATTTCGTAAATTTTGACTCGACAACCGACCGCTATTAGTAAAGTGATTCATTTTTCGAAAATGTAATGATCTTGCATCGGTTTTTTTTTCTTTTGCTGATACATCTGATATTAAATAACACTATAATGTTTATACCCTTTCATCTTTTATTGTTAAGTTAAATGGAATTGGTTGCATACAAGTGTCGTACATGGCAAACAAAATTATGTCGCAGTTCATTTACCCGCACTGGTAGGCTCAGTATAATAGACAAATAGAAGGAAATTAATCGACGATGTATAATTTTCGAGATCATTTATGGAAACAATAATCTTCAAGAACGGCAGAGAGAATTTCTTGTGATGAAATTATGTCACGTAACAGCATTGAATTATTATTTCACTGATTAATTCGCTAAATTGCCATCGCGTTTGATATTAAACGCATTTCTTGTTTCTGTAGAAGAAAAAAAAACTCCAACTGCCTCATATATATATATAGACAGGTAGTTATAACCGCCGGTATAAACGTGTTAGAGGTCGACCCCTAGAATATCTATCCAATGATCAACAAATACGGACGATTATAAAAATAAAACAGAGGTTAGGTCGCGGACGCGCTGAACGAGCGGCTGCGGCGGCGGCGGCAGCCCGTAATGCGCATTTCACGAGTGATTTATGCGTTATTTTAATGTCGCTGCATTATGAGAAATAAATATAAACGAATGTGAATGAGCTCAATAAAGAATTTAATTGCAATGTAAGTTTGACTTATTCATAGACGTATCCGCGTCGTGAGATATAAATTATTTTCAAGAGAACATCTTGCGACAGTAATCGAATATTGTTTTTGTTTTTGTTTTTGTTTTTGTTTTTTTTTTTTTTTGATTGCAAAACCTTATATATTCCCTATAATAGAAATCGAAATTATGTTTTTCAACAAAAAAAAAAGTAGAATACTTATAAATGACAGAACATAAATAAATAATGTATTTTCACCCCTACGCATGGATAAAATTATTTGAAAGACTTATGAAAATATTTTCATATTAAAATATATCTGTGTCATGAACCTTACGTATATGTTTAAAAGAAAACCCATGAAATGATTTCAGAAACATGCTAACTCAATGCAAAAAAATATTTCCTCACTCTTGGGCTAATTTTAAATCATATTGATTTCGTATAATTTATAATGATTCCATATACCTCGATGTACTTTATTTATTTTTTACGATATTCAATAATTGCAAATCACTCGTGATGGTTTTTTAATAAGCTGATGAATAATCATCTGTTAATGAAGTTTGAACCTAGAGACACTTATAAATCAAATATTTATGAAAAGAATAGAAGGAATCACGTCTATATTAAAATAGAGGTCAGAGATTAATAGTCAATATTTGATAAATTAGAAAAAAATGTTTTTTCAAAAAATCATAAATATTAT
Organism: Sycobia sp. Sy_11; assembly: GCA_018907035.1. Classification (NCBI taxonomy): domain Eukaryota; kingdom Metazoa; phylum Arthropoda; class Insecta; order Hymenoptera; family Epichrysomallidae; genus Sycobia; species Sycobia sp. Sy_11. Next base: position 8,828,123 of record JACCIC010000002.1, on the reverse strand, counting down.
TGATAAATTTTGTATTGGCATCGAAAAAAGTCATGTTGACCGTTTCACAATTCAACAGGCTGGTTGGGCGATAAAGCCAAATGATTTGTCCTTTCGATGGATCTGTAGCAATCTGTATGCGAATGAATTGATCGCTTATATTTTATTATAATTCGTTGACTGAAACAAAAAAAAAATTTCCGATATCAAGTAAATATTTACTTTTTGTTAGCAAAAAAATCTTTTTCTTTAATTAAGAAAATATTCATTGGATTGACGACGACGCGGTTTGATTTCAGTGGACTCTTCTTGTATCAAGTAAAAACTTCCGTCAGTTTAAGAAAATACTTTCTCAATTTAAGAAAATAATTTGCCTCGCAGAAAACGGGAAAATATTTTTACTTGATCGAAGACACTATTACTTTTAAGTGTATAAATCTTAATATGCGAACGATATGAAAGTCGTCGGTAAATTAGTGCGACGATAAAAATTACGGTATAAAAAAAATAAACAGACTTTAATCAAAAATTACTTTTTACGGGAGCTTATTGTCAATATTGTCCCCTTCCTGAATCCCAGCCCCTCCCTACCGCTTAAGGCTAGCGCAAATTTTCAGCCCCCCCTCCCCCCTCTTGCCTGATTAACGAGCGTTTTACAAGCTCGCGATGTATTACATTGGGAAGAGCGCGCTCGCCTGCCAAACTTCGATATAAATTCCATTTTACGCACACGCCTGAATCCTCAGCGTTAAACACACGCGTTCAATGTGCGAGTCTTCTTTCCCCCTCAACATCCCACCTATCGTTACTGCAGTTGTTGTTGTTGTTGTTGTTGTTCTTTTTTTTCAACCCCCACTCCCCCCCCCCGGCCATCTCGCCTAAGCGTGACGAATCCCCCGGTAAGAAAATCCACTTTAGCGATGACTCGCGCACGTTTGCATTACAGAATGTGGGAATTTCTCCTCTTTCCACCTTTTTTCGTTTGCCTTTTCTCGACTTTTTCCTCTTTAACATTCGACGGAGTTAAGAGCGGGACGTTTCGGTTGTGAATTCTTTTACTATACACACACGCGCGCGCGGGTACATGCATATTATATATATATATATATATATATATATATATATATATATATATATATGAGAGAAGGACTGGAGTCGCGGCGCAGTGCTCAGCGTGGGGATTAAGTGAGAGAGAGAGAGAAGAGAGGCATAATCGGTTCGAGCGTCGCGTGGATCGGCGGCCTGTTACGGTAGGAAGCGAGCAGGCGAAGAAACGATGGGGCCTTGACGCTTCTTCATCATCATCTTCATCTTCTTCTTTTCTCTCTCTCTCTCTCTCTCTCTCTCTCTCTCTCTCCATCTTCCCCTTCTCCTCGGTCTTCTGCTTATTGCCGCGCGCGCGCGCGCGCATCCCGCGTCTCGTGCCGCGTTCGCGATAATGCGATAATTGTATAGGCCAGAATTCATGCGCTTCTATAATACTCGCCGGGCGTCTGTGTGTGTTGGGTGAGATGAAATATTTCATGTCGCATTTTCAACTTATAACTTATATACATTAATCGCAATATCGACGTTGATGATTTTTGTACAATTTTGTGAGCATGAAAAGTAAAAATTAATAGTTTCAACATGAAGTCATTTCTATTTATAATAAATTTATCAAAATTAAAATGAATAGATTTAAATTTACTGTATAGCTTTTTGCATTATCTGGAGCCCTATGAGTTGATTTTGGCTGACTTTGTAATATACTATAGGTTTTATAATTATTACGTTAGAAGTTATTCTAACACTTGTACTACTTATTGTATATTATTTACATCAGGTTAATTGATATTGATATTAATATTGGATTAATATTAATATTGGATCCCATACCATTGTACCTGTTACAAAAATTTGAGAAATTTATTTTTGTACATGTATTACTATTAAAAATATGTAAACTGCCACTGTTGCCCCGTAATAAACTTAAATAAATAAATAATAATTATCTGCTAATAGTCAAAAATTGTACTTACGCCCGATCTTCCAAATTAACTTAAAAGGTATTTTTATTTGATTTTATTTAATTTTGAATTTATTTTTATTTTTAGTTGTAATTGTTATTTAAATTTCCATAGGAATTATTAAAAACAACGACAGTCTAACTGCTGTTACAGATTTAAGTAAAGACTATAAGGCCGATGAAATAATATGTTAATTCAATAATTTTATGTTAAAAAAACTTTGATAAAATAATATATGAATGGCACAACTATAATATAATAACATTAATGAAACTTATGCAATTCTTATGAATGGATTCGAGTCTAATGAGAGTGAAAAAACGTTAAAAATAATAATCGTACTTATATGGAATGATATTAAAAAATATAAGACATATGTTGCATTTTCAATCGATCCTTAGTAATAGAATTTATCTGAAGGAATCAACGTATGATTTGACTAACTGTAAACAAAAGTTGCATATTCATAGTAGAAAAATGTTAAGTCGGTTTCCTTAATCTATAATTTAATATTCTACGCTGGAATCAAGCGAAAAAAAAAATCGACCTCAAAGATCAAAATATAATGTTTTTTATATCATCGTTGATATAAATTTCGATTAATTTTCCATTTTTACTTGACATACGTAAGAAAAACCATAATTTTAACACCTTGTCTACATAACTTGTTTCGCACTGCAAGTGAAATAAAACATCAAACGCTGCATAATGCGCAATCGATAACGTAATAGTGATTAATACGATGATCGCTTAGTTTATCGACAGACGCCGATTAATCTTGCACTCCAGATAGTTCGCGAGATATTTAATCCGTATTTATACCCTCTAAAGTGGAATCAGTGGAGATCGATCGAAATTTTCATCGGTGAATCCGTGCGCATAATTCATTCATTATCTAGCGAAATTTCGATTTTTTACTGGCCAAGCATTGAAATATTTATTACTGATTCACCAGTGAAATTTTTACCGGTTCGAAATAGCGTGTCCATTTCCACTGATTCGACTTTAGAGAGTATAAAAAAGCAATTCCACACTTCGTCTCGAGACAAATTACCGATCAAGTCCGCGTACGTGTATTAAAATATTCCGAAGCTATGAAATTAGTCTAAATTATACCGTTAAGCTTTTACATATATATTTATATTTATATGTGTGTGTGTGTGTGTGATATTTTTAAATCCATTACATCATAGGTAGTTTTGGGGCCATGATAGTCGCGTTGCGCCGCTATATCCACGGCTTAATTATCTCATTTTTGTAATTTACGAGTTTGATAAGGAACGAATGAAGAAGGAAAGAAGGAAGGAACGTCGTCATCGCTCAAAAAATCTATCTCTCACACCCGCGGCTATTAATCTTTCGGGCGCCCATATCGTCGTTAAAGATGGCAAAAAAGCCAAGGAAGAAGGAAAAAAAATTCGCGAAGCCGCAATAAATCTCTCGGGCCGCCAAATACGCAGTTTGTCGAACTTTTACATATCTGTGTGTGTGTGTGTGTGAGTGATGTGTGTATACACGAATAAGCTACGTCGCGTTGCCGCGCATGTTTGATTCGGGAGAAAGGACGACTGCACGAGTGTGTTCTATGATCTTGACCTCGGCTCAAGGATCAATCTCAGCGTGTTATAACGACGCGAGGCCTCAAGATCGGCTCTGTCGCAGTTATATATATATATATATATATATATATATATATGTAGTCTATATATATATATATATATATATATATATATATATATATACACATTATGTAATTCACTAGAGATTGTTAGAATATTTATTATCGCAGCTTTTCGTATCGAAGGTTTCCCTGCATTAATATGTGTGTGTGTGTGTGTGTGTATTTACTGATTGCAATTGATCCCATTGAGTCGAATCTACATGAGTACTTGGACATACACACACACACACACACACACACACACACACACACACAGCATACTTCACTAGTAAGGAAAGCCACGAGAAAACTATAAGAAACGAAAAGAAAATCCAGAGAGAAATACAGGAGATGAGCACGAGATACTGATCTGCGATGCTTTATGGAAATTCTTTCACGTATACAATACATCTGTTACGTCAGAACATTATAGCTACTGCATTGTTTTAGATCCAAAGACACTAAATATATATATAAGCAAACCATCGGAGTCTCGATATGCCTTGCGGACCTCGCTTAACGAGGCATTAGAAAGGAATAACAATCGAAGAAGAAGTAGAAGATGAAGTAGAGAGATAGAAAGAGAATGAGAGACGCTGAGCATAAGATGTCATTGTCTTTGATAAAAGCGGCAATGAAGTTCATTTGGTTGATTCTGAAGATCAGGCTCTTGGCTTTCCTTGGTATTCTTTAAGTATTCGTTAAAACGATGAGATAGACATGAAAACTTTTTTTATAGTCTGAATTTACTATACATTACATACAGATCGTGGACGTAAATACGTTGAAATTATGGATGAAATTGGCGAATAACGAAGAAGATGAAAGTATTCTCGATATCGCATCAAGCGATATTAATGAGCAAATTGATGACAGAGGCGCATGTTAATAATAATAACGGCTGTTTTCTAGGCAAACGAAGAAAGTTCGAAAAAAAATAGGACAAGAAGAATCTTCCGTTTCTTCCTCCTCTTTTTAATTAACACTGTTTTAAAATTCCCAATGACGCGAAACGGTACTGTAGTGTACTAAGAGAAAAATTAACGAATTGTTTTTTATTGTTTTGTTTTTTTTTTTTTTTTTTATTTGTCGTGCCCAAAACTACATTTCTTTCCCCCGAGCCAGTAGAACATGGAAACGAGCATCGTACTTGCGATGCGAAGCTCATTGCTATTTACGTCGAAAGATCGGGGGAATTCATCTCGCGGCTTACTCGACTTACGTAACGCGCGCGATTCGCAATTGTCGCGCGGCTCGGCTCTCGTGACGGAAGGTGGCGCCTTTGAAAGGTGACGCTCTTCGAGACGTATCGCCAGCTGCCGCGCGTAAACGAAATCCCTTGAATCCTGCGGGGGGGGGGAGAGAATTTTACGCGACGTAGTTATACGCACGTTATTCTCCGAGGGGCCCGAATTTGGAATGAAATTTCAGCGAAGGAGACTGAGCGCGAGAATTGCGAGTGAAAAAAAAAAAAAAACAAATAATCGAGATCCTAGACTAAAGCGGGAATAATAATTGAGAACCTTCGAAGGAATTATAATACGTCGAGCAAATTATTGATTTCTCGGATAAATTAGGACGCTGTCTTGAAACTGCCGATAATTGAATCGTTTATCCTCGTTTAGCATTTAAGAGGATGGGATTGGGAGCGCTCGGACACGTTTTTTTCTCGCGGTGCAATAATAATACACACCAAAGTAGGAATGGATAATGCGTTGCGATTTAATTTTAACGATCTCGTGCCATTATTTTACGTAATTTCGGACAGCTTGAAATTAATTCATTTCGTACTGATGATAATAGAAAAGGAGAAAAATTATTAATAATTTTGTTGTTGTTTTTTTTTTTTTTGGCAACAATGACAAACTTGTGTCAAATCATGAAAGCAGGGCAATCTCTTGCAATTACATTGATAACTATATGCATATATTGTATTATTGCAATATGGCCGATTTGCCGAGCGAACTTTCGTAAAAGGCCTATTTTCGGAACCGGACGACCCGCCGCGAGCGAATCGTTCCACGTTTCTATAAACGGCGTTCAAGTGTCGATTTTATCGAGCATTAATCACGCTTTACAACGAATTGCGACGTCTCTTCCATTACGGCTCTTTATTCGCGGAGCTTTTTAAAACGACTTGTTTATTGGTAATTCCAGGACAAGGAGCATCCAGCTTGATCGCGCGCGAAAACGAAATGCGCTCCGAGCGTAAATTTATTCCAATATATAATTATATTGTATATGCATACATACATACATACATATATATATATATATATATATATATATATATATATATATATATGACCTCGAGATTTATTAATGCTCTAATAGGGAAAGAAAATTTTATGGGAAATTACGAGCGTTTAAGCAGAAAAGGTAAATCCGTCGAAGTCTCGTATAATATATAATTCGAGGAATGAAAAAGCTGTTGCTGTTTTTTTTTTTTCTTAACCATCGGCGATACTGCTGCAGGGCCCGCGCCGCAATCGCTTTATCGGGCATTAACGCGTAATTTCTATTTTTAACTTTATATATATATATATATATATATATATATATATATATATATATATATATATACAAGTGCTAATTGATAAATTAAAGAATGGACAGTATCCCAGTTTAATGCTTTACGACCCTTGAAAAATAGCTTGGCCAGCGAACAACTGCCGACGTTCAATAAATTCAATTATTGCGAAACTATTATAGAAGTCTATTTTTGTTTTTTTTGTTATATATATATATATATATATACATATATATCATTTATTTAAATGCGTTTCGCCAAGCATGTATAGCGAAACTTCCATCAATCACAAGGAATGGAAGGTTTCGCAAGACTATTATTAAAGCATCATTTTGGACGTTTTCAAGCTAAGTTTCTGAAGAAATGTCCCAGTATATTTTTAATTTTTTTTTTTTTCAAATATAGGAACATATTATTTTAAGCCATCGCTCGATATTGAAATTACGTAATTTTATCGTATCAAGTTTTATTAAATATTTTTTTATTAACTATATGAATGGAATCATGAAAAATTTTGTTTTTCGTGAATATTGAAAATAGCTTTAGTATTTCCACTTGTTTATAATAAAAAAAAAATTCGTGCAGTTGGGCTTGTTTTTCAGAAACAATAAGTCTTGAGATGAGCTGATGCGTGGCGCAAACACGGGATAAACTGTACAAATTTCTGTTGAAAATATGCTATCTTCAGTATTTCTAGCGATTTTACATGCGCAATATAAATATTCTCACATATTTTCAGCGGACATTTTTTTCAAAATAATTTTTTCTATTCTATCAATCTAGAGGATATTTATAACTTGATCACAATGAACACGTGCTCTTATTCTAGTGTGCGTGTGATTAATTATTTCTACCATTCTCCTAACTTACGCTAATAAAATCTAGTTCACTGTTCGTAATGACCTCTATGCTACCACCAATATGTAACTATCAAATACTCTCATCTGACGTTCTGCAAGCAGTGCTATCTAGTGTTGAGAAGTTCAATCAATCGGCGCGGAACCACTGCGTAAAGGTAAATGAAATGTCTTTTGTATCCGTAAGTTTTGATGGAAATAGAAATACATCAATAAAAGGCACACCAAATTCAATGTGAGACTGTAGAATGCAAAAAACCGTACAATTTCCACTCGCAATTTGTCTAAATTTCCGATTCAATTTCTTGTTTTCCACCCTGATCCATAACCGTTAATTCATTGGTTTATATAAATGGCCTTGGAACCTTGATCACAGCTCGCATCTTCGTTAAAAAAAAAATAAAAAATAAAAAATAAAAAATAAAGCCTCTCGCGAATATTCTACATTACGCCAGTTTTTCTGCAAAACTAATCGAGGATCGAATTATATTAATGGACAGTCGAGAGCCGGTCCCTATTAATATCGCAGCCTCGCAGTCGTTCGTCATTAACAAATTATCTCTTATAATGCAAGTGATTTCGCCATTAGGCCGCGACGCGCGCCTGCCGCGAGAATGAAGTCGACAGATACTGCGGATGCCGTCGGACCGCGGGGCAATGTGAGTATACTTATGCGATTTATTTAAATCTTACGGCCCCGAGGTCGCTATATATTTACGCTCTTTTATTGAATTGCGAATTACGGATAATCCAGACGGGCAGCGTGAATTTATACGAGCGAATATTTATTATATATATATATATATATATATATATATATATATATATATATATATATATATATATAGAACACTTGGGCTGAAGAGTCCCGTGCCCCGCACATAGATGGCCCTAGTTTTATTGCATTCGCCTTTTATTCAGCGAATTTCCTCTGAGCATAAAGAATCTTAATTAATTGAAAGATGGGTAAAGAATAAAAATTGCCAGTATAAATTTTGATATTTGAAACGGTGAACATTAATCAAATCAATACATCATCATTTACAGACCATCTTTTGTGAACTTTAAAACTATAGTTCGAATATCTATATATATATATATATATATATATATATATATATATATATATATATTATATATGAGCTGAAAAGTCCTAGGCCTCAGACATAGACGGCGTTAGTCTTATTCCATTTGCCACGTTTTCGATGCTAACCATTATCATTTTACTAACCAAGTCATTTTCTTCATTGGTCTATGAGTCGTGTACTAAGAGCGATCCTGCTTGTGAAAACAATGGATCAAAAACAATTTCACGTTATAATAGAACACTGCTTTCTGATGGGAAAATTGCCATTCAAACGAAAGAATAGCTTCAAAAGTATTATGGAAACCTTTTTTCAACAAGTATAACCTTTCTTTTCCCCCTAAGAGAGAGAGAGAGAGAGAGAGAGAGAGAGAGGGGGGGGAGAGATCAAGAAAAAATACACCGTAGACTGATATATTTTTCATTCGCTATGTTCGAATCCACGTTTCTACACTATCAGCGTTTGTGAAAAATCTATAATTTATGACATTTGGACCTGGGCGCTTGCTCCTACTCGACCTTGCTTTTGCACGTAACAGGCCCGTATTTTCAAATAACATGAATATTTTTTTTTTTGACATAATGTATAACAATTAGTTAAAGTTTGTTAATTTTTAAATTTTTCTACATTTGGTTTTGTTTTTAATTATTTGGTTTTATCATATTAAACGTATTCTAGAGTATTTGAGAAATATATTATAAATAATCTTTTTATTTTAAGTTGATTTTGCTTTCTTATGTAATACTAGTGGAGGTTCGCCTCCTATATTCATCTGTTAACCTGCCTTATCTGTTTTGTTAAATATTAAAATATTCATTCCAAATTTTTTAATTGTAAGATCACTTTAAGTATGATTAGTGAAAAGATAAATTCATAATATAAAAAAAGTATTTATATAAAAATATTCACTAGAACTTAATATTATATATATGTGTCATATTAAAACTTTTTCGAACTTAATAAGTTTAAAAATTATTGATCTAAGTCGCAGTGAAGAAATCCATGCTCCTTTAATGTTAAAATTGAATCAGCTTAAAATAGATTGCAGAGATATGATATTTATTTCAAGACCAGCGGATTTCATTTTATATCCATTAATGAAAGTTATATTATATATATATATATATATATATATATATATATATATATATATATATATATATAGATCGGAGCGAGCACCAGATCGATAACCCTGCTCTCAATACACAATACTCCTTAATATGTCTTTTGTCTTTTGTCCGGACACTACATAGAAGAAGGGTTAAGAATTATTTTCAGTTGGCTGTTATCAAAATGTTTTTCCCGCACTTCTTGAGACATGCAACCAAGTGAGCTCCCTTTTGTATGAGAAAATATTACGTGCAACACAACAGCAGAGGCGTTTTCAGGCTTAGGGGGGATTGACGCCCGAGCGTAGCAAAGATACACCGAAATGGATACTCGAAAAATACTATGCCAATTGTTGTTCACCAGGTGCACGATGCACTATTTACATTGTCAGGCCCGTGACTTTTTAGGCGAAATCTTCTATACGACTGGCGGTCGCCGATGACGATAGTTGCGTCTGAGATCCTTGTCTTCGACTTCAAAATCACCCCTTTTGAAACTTGACATGATTTTGCTCGATAAAATCAACGACACTGAAAAAAAAATCCTCAAATATAATGCTTCAAATCTATTGACAGACACACCATCTGCAAATATAATACGCGAGGTCTGACATTTCTGGCCGGGATCCACTGGTGACGCCATCTTTTGACAAACGCTGGAAACTTATACATCCAATAATTTTCTTTTTTTCGTAAAAATACATGAAAGTGGTAAATAAATATTAATTCTTATATTAATTCTTATCATATGAAGCAATATACAATCGGTTTGTTTTCTTCTATGACCAAAGAAAGGAATTCTCCATAATAATTTCCATAACTATACGGGTTACTATATGGCAAAAAAGATAACAAGAACTTACTTTTACATCTCATATATATATATATATGATGCGGCTGCCGCGGCTCATTTATAAACGGAGAAGATATATAAAAGCCAGACTGACATTTTGATACTTCCCGAAATTCCGTCTCAAGGCCAATCCGTCGGTGCGGAAGTAATTGTCCTCGTTCAAAGGCCCGCCTTCAAGATTTCTCCCTGTCTATTTCTGATGTACACTTCTTATTCTCCTTACTCGCCATTTATATATATAAAATCATATTTTTAATGGAATTTCTTGGGCGATATTGTTAAAATTTAATGATTGTCCATTCGATATTTGAATTGTATTTACAAACTGCAGTCTTCGAAATAAATATATAGTTAAATGAACTAATTTGATTGCGGTAAAAATGCTTCTTCATACTGAATTCTTACGTATAGTTTAAATTTATATTAAAAAATTACAATTGTTCGTTTTCTTTTTACATTTGTATCTCATGAAAATATTGATATAAAACGATTTGATAGTATTCGTTTACCTAATTGAAAAACTGTATCAAATTTCTAGTGTTAGTAATTGCTTGTTTCGATCAGTATGGAAAGACAAACTAAAATATGTACCTTAGAATTTCTTTTAGGCATGAAATGAATCGAAATTTTATTCAATTAACTAGATATCTATAGTAATAATGATGAATTCTATAGATGGCTTCTGAAATTTACAATCTGTATTTCCAAACTATTTATATTGATAATGATTTTAATACGACTAATTAAGTCAGTTGTTCTTAATCTATGGAGAAGAATTTCTGGGATTGGATTAACTGTTTTACGGCCTGCAGTCAATTATGCAGTCATTGAATTCTGAAAATCTATAAAAATGAGAAGCCACTCTGACTGCAGCAGTCCTTTGAATCAGCATTCTAGTGTAGATCCCGAGGTAATTACTTTCCTGTCAAACTTTAATAAATATGGACGTTTATTTTTTTTTTTTTTATTTTATACTTTGCCATACATTCGTGCGTGATTTCGTTTCTTCAAAGTAAAAATCGAAGAACCGCATCGTCGTCTACGAAACGATGTTTAAAAATATTAACAACGAGGACCCTCGTATAAATTAGAGATATACATATTTCAGTTTTTTATGTTCTATGCATGTACGAATACATACAACCGTTTTAGTCAGTATTTTATTCTTAAGCAACATTCATACTCATTATCGGGCTATAGACATTTTTTTTTTTTTGTTATCGACTCTAAAGAACGAAGGATCTAGTTCACATAATGCTCTCGATTCGTGTAGATGAGAGTGCCTTCTATCGGATTGCTGAAGATAACCCCGTCTACGAAACGTGAAAAGCTCGCGACGCTCGTATACAAACCGCCCTTCTCAACGTCGTTGCAGTCCGCATTATAGGTGTTCGCCACTCCGACGACCTTTCTGCCGACGACCAGGGGACTGCCAGCGTCCAACTGCAATTGAAAAATGTACGATCAGTTAACTGCCGCCTATTTCTGCTCTCATAGTTCAATATGTTTGCAAGGTATCGTGGCATGGAGAGATCGCGGGATTTAGATAAGCCGGCCCAGACTGAGTGTGCCAAATCTGTGCCAAATTTTGTTAGATGCTCTATCTCAAATCTTTGCCGATTAAAGTTGTAATTACGATCAACAATACCACGATTTCATGAATTAACAACAATTCATTTGTATAAAGAAAAATGCTTTAATGGTTAATTTCTAATAAAACGTAATGTTTCGCTTGGAAAGATTTGCCGTACAGTAAAAGAAAGTTTCGATTTTCTCAAAATAGCTTTGTATTAATTTTTTTTAGATCATTGATATTGTACTGTGCGAGATATTCCTGAATTCCATGATTTCTGAAATCGAATCAGAAAATACGGGGAGAGGCGGGCAATACAAAAATATTAGAGACAGAAAAATATTGAAATGACGACCCTACAAGCTCAAGTTCCATGATTTGGATTGAAGAATATTTGTAATGCCGAACATAAAAACCGACACCTTTCGACCGCCAAGCTTTGAAGAACATAATCGTGTCATTTGAAACCTTTTGGCAGACTTTACAGGCCTTTCGTAAGTCCCCGTGTTCGTTAGTGCATTGAAAGACTATGGGTTTCATGTTCAGATATTATATCAATCCAAAATATGAAGCTGAAATAAGTTAAATAGTTGTCTTGGAGAGAAGTCTAAGATTATGATCAATTACTTCACTTACAGATTATCAGAATCTGATATTTAGTATTGAAAGAATCCATTGTGGCCCGAATCAATATATCGTTAAATTTTCAATTCATTGAATTACATTTCTTTAAATGACATAACGTTTTCTTTTAAAAAATATTATTTGCATTCAACTTATATATTATTATCATGTATTTACCTTGCATATCCCTACTTTTTCTCCTGGATATGATGAAAATGTGTGACCACAAAACTGTTGGTCAAAGTTTACGTACATCTGTCCTTCTTTGCAATCTTCTGATTGCGAAATTCGTACAGCTGTATATCTAAGAAGATTGTCCGTGTCTCCGTCCAAAACTGACTGTGATGCATTCAGCATACTGGTGAATACCTGATTCGGGAACATGTTATTATAGTAGTATCCGTATCCGCTTACTAGAGCTCCGGAACCCCAGAATGTCTCGTCTGGCTCTGGATATTCGAGCCAATCCATGTACGGATGATTAAGGAAAATGCCTAATTCTGATTCAAGCTGGAAAGAGATACTCATCATGTTAGGAAAAACATTGACATTGTAGCCGAGAGCTCGTTCGCAAGGGAACAAAGAGAGACAGGGAGAGAGATACTTTGAAGCAAATATGAAAATCGATTTACCTCAAGTGCTGCGAGATTGTTGTAGTAATAGGAACCGCCGGCGGGCAAGTAAATGAAATCGACGCCTATTGTCTTAGTCAATGGGACGAAGGCATTGATCGTACCGGCATGGACAACGAAGTGTAACGGCAAGTGATTGCCGTCCTCGTCGACGAAGCATTGCGCCGCGGCCAGTACGATTCTTTCAGCGAGAATCGAGCCACCGCACCACAGTTCCAGTTCGTCCGATCCGTTTCTTTTGACCAAGATCGCGACTTGATAAGGGAGCATTCCATCTCGGGCCTGCTGAGAGCTGAGTAGGCTCTCGGCCGTCAGCGCCGAAACTAAAGTAGACACAGGCAGAGCGAAATTAATTGCAGATAACGCCTCACGTTCTCAATTATGTAATCAAAATGACTTAAGGCCGATATATAATGCGCCCTTTTTTCGTAAGGTAGTGATCTCTCGCTGTTTTTAAATGTACGCGGAATATGATCATTAAAAGATTACATTATACGCTGCACTTGCTCATTTTATAGTAGTATTTTCCCTTTCTCTTCTACTTTTTGCATTCCCTAATAAATACTTTTGATATTGCGCTATCCCTTTTTCCATTTATTATTCATAAATTATGTATTTTATTTGTTCTAAGATGACATTGTCCCAGACATCATTTGAATAAAGTCTGGATTACCGTTATGTTCTCGTTCATGTCATATCGTAAAATTACTTGAGTTATTAGTGCTGATTAATTCAGTTACCGTTTTTATTGCAAATACGGAGGCCCCTTAAACTATCAAGTTCAAAAAATTTACATAAATTTCAGTCAATCCGTTCTAATATTAACAATTAAAGTTACATATTTTAACTGGTAATCTGTAATGCACGCATTTTTATTATAAAATATATAACGTCGAAAATATATCGAATAAATAAACTCGTTTATAAGAAATAAATTAATGTGTCATTAGATTATTGATCAATTAAAAAAAAAACAAAAAGAAACGTCTTCCAAAAAATCGTCGGTGAAAAAATAATTTAAATATGTACGTGTTCTTTGAAGATTTTACGAGGCCTTCGAAAATTTTTTTTGATAATTAAAATTTGTTTTCCCAACATAATTACGATAAGTATTTTAAGTCAAGGACGTAAATAGTTCCAACGAATCACTTATCTCAATCAGCTTATCGAAACTAATTTTATAAATATAATAAAACAAAATTTTACATCTATGGATTATTCTATCTATTAAATTAAAAATGACATAATTTTCTCTCAAATCTTATTTTCATCTTAAGAAAATTGGGATGATGCCTTGAGGAGTCATATCCCAACTCGCCAAAGACTTGGACTAAGTTTAATCTTTTGTAGACGATCTTCATTTAAATGATTTTCTATACACATGTGCATTCTTCTTCATCAAAATAAAACAATTATCAATCGCCGTATTCTATGTCTATAATTTATCTGTCCTTTGATAATAAAAAATTGTACAAAATGGATTTTCCATGTGATTGTTATGGAATACAAAAAATAATCAAACATACATTGGTATAACTACGCACTTAAATTTCGTATCTAAAGATGTGCGTGATCTCTGTTTCTTAGCTCAATTTTCAAAATAAAATTCTTAATACATTATTCATAATGCTCTTTATAATTAATCAATGGATTTTATCAGTAGAAGTTATCATAAAAATAATTATGATTTGCTTTATAAACATATACGGATTACCGTTTAGACTATGCAAAACAGGGCGATTGTTTCTTAAGCAGTCGTTAGGTTCTGACAAAGTATTTACTGTATTCTTATTTGATAACAGAACTAAAAATTAATATATTGAATTTCAAATGTGTTCGGAGTTGAGAGCTAAATCGAATAAATTTAGTATGCTTTTTTTCTCAATTGAACGATATATATATATATATATATATATATATATATATATATATATATATATTCCATAAATTATAAAATAGGATGTTAAACAAAAAATTTAATCATAATTAAGTAGTGTTCAAATGCGGGATAAGTACATTTGTAAGAATCGTTTGCCGGCACAGGAAGCTTTGCACGTGAGAAACACGATACGCAAATAGAAGTAATTGATGGCCCGTGATCATCATAAATTAAATAAAATTCCCATCGGTCTTCTTATCGCGTTGTCGCAAGAGAAGCATCGCAGCCGAACGCACGCTATTACAGGCAATTGTTTAACGTCGGATTGAAGCACGTTTTAAAATAATCCACGTAAAGAAGAAAAAAATTCGCTGCATTTTCAGACACGAGTCATGCGAAAAAAAGAACTTTGTTTACCTGCTCGATCTGTTGTTAAAAACAAAAAAAAAAAAAAAATCAGATCAAAACGCTAACAATAAAATATTTCAATTGAATTGATTGAAAATGAGAGTAATTTTGAGGAGGAAATTTTTTGAAGCAAAAGAAATGATATGACTGCGGATCCCCATATAGTAACAAATTTATTTTTACAGAATAGGGATTGAGATTAAATGAAAAAGCAAGAGACCCTGTCATACTCAAGCTCGTTATTTGTCATAATATTCGTTACAAAAAACGTTACACGACACTGCAAATAGTTTAATCCTTGGTGAATTTGTTCGGAGGCAACTGGTATTTGGAATCATGAAAAGGCCTGAACAAACTATTTAATATGGCTAAAATTATAAAAAAATTCGCGAAAACTTGGTAAAATTTCACCATTTCAGTTAATATTTTACAGTAAAAAAATATAAAAATAAAAAGTATAAAATATTTTTTATGTTTATTTTACTGTAAGTAGAATTACAACTATTTATTGCAAAAATAAGAGAACTAATTTTTTGGATAAATAAAATATTAATGAAAAAAATAAAAAGATAATCTTAATTTTTTGTAGTTATATTTAATATCAATTGAAATAAAAATCATGTATTACTTTGAAGAAAAAAACTGTGGCTATCCTGGTAGCATAGAAAATAATAAAAAATTCCAACAATAATTTGCATTAATTTAATATAATTGTTTTTAAATTGTTTTTAAATTTTAAGTCTTATATTGATAGAATAAAATTTGAAGGAGTTAAGAAAATTTGAATAATATAAAATTTATACGAAACTTTTGCAAAGTTCAAATTATTATTAAAATATTTTTACGTTAAACTAAATATTTTACATAATATTATTTATTGGAAAGTTTTTTAAATTATAAAATATTTTATTAGAAATTACAAAACTCATGAATATAGGAAAACAATTCTTCATAGATCTTCGGAACTTAATTAATTATTTAAATAACGATTCAATTTTATTTAAAATATTATGATAAATATACTAAATTATAGAAAAATATTAGATGAAATAAATAACTAAAATTATACCTTCAAAATTGACATACGCAGCAAAAACACAAAAAAGAAGTATGATTAAATTAAAATACGACATGTTATGATGAATTAATAGTTTTAGGTTATAAAAAAAAATAAGTAAAGTTATTCTCGGTACTACTAAAATAAGACTTTAAGAGACCATAGAGTAAAGCATTTATATCGTAGAAGGCTCACTAAAATTAATAAATTCTAGATTTAGATAACTATTTGAATTCTTACATATAAACACTTATATTCAATATGCAAATCAAATAAATATGGCACTGAAAATTATGAACCCCACTTTTGTAACTTATTGATCTAAATTTTCTAAGGCACTGAAAAAAGCTTAGTGTCTCCAATGAAAATAAACTACGAAAAGTAATAACGCTCGTAAGAATCTTGGAATTCTTTTAGTAACGAAGAATCATACGTATACATTATATATTTATATATATATATATATATATATATATATATATATATATATATATATAATAATGCATATAAAATGCATTGTTTATGCATGTGTATATATATATATATATATATATATATATATATATATATATATTATATATTAATATAATCCGATAATGAGCTAAACTATTTCTGTCCGTAATACCCTTACCATAATATTGTCTCTTTTGGCATATTATTATTAGTGTAATCAAAACCAGGCTAATGTAACAGCTGTCAAAAAAACAGTTCATTTTGGAATGTTTTTCTAAATAATTGCAATTATATGAAACCTATGTAACTTTGTCTGTAAGTAAATCCTGTAGTTTCATCTTTCATTATCTCTCGCCTCCAAGGTTATACCCGTAATCTGATTTATCCAAGTTTCTATATGTGCAAGGAATGCAATGTAAATAATGAGACTGACAATTCAAAATATTTTATATTATGAACGTGATTACAACTGAACGTTGTCCCCTTCGGTGTCATTCAAAAATAAGCTTTTTTCTCAGTCAAAACTTTACTAGTTCAAATCTTTTCTTTTCTGTAAGCCAAAGTGACGACGCAACAGATGAATTTTCAATTCCAGGAAGAGGAACGTATCTCAAGGTGACGAGTCTATCGCACCAGAAGACTGATGAATTGTAAAAGTGTTATAGTTAATCAAAAAATTAATTTCAAATTTATGCGCGACACGGACAGGATTTTACCATACAGAATACAGAATATTTCTATATAGTCGCAATCCATACGAAAAAAAGAATTCGAAATTTCATACAAATTTTTACACGAGAAGCGACAGTGGACAATCGATAGATCTCCCTGGATTTCAAAATCGTTCCGAAAGTATATCGCATATATCCACCCCTGATCAGTATATATATATGATACGTGCTTACGGCGATTCCAGATACTGTCGATCTTATTACTTAAATTACACACCTCTCTATTAACTAATTAATAGTATATCTAAGATAAACATGACCTTCTAGTATTTCGCGCTCTTTGAATTTGATAAATAGTGTACGCTGATCCCCACTTTCTCTTATCCCTGTAGCCTCTGACGGTCAGGAATTTTGGAATGATTTTCGCACAGAGTGTAAATATACAATGGTGGCGAAGAGCAGGCTTTTTAAAACAAAGTCGATTTATTTTAATTTTAGTATTATTATTTATGCACAATTAATTCCAGCCTCGATATTGGTTACTGCAAACAATATATAGATCTTCATTTGCACAGCTGTTTCGTCAGGCTGCTCTGTATATATTTGTTTCTAAATTTCATTAAAAACGCTATTAAAGTTATTCCTTGTAAGTATATTAGAAATTATTCATCATGTAACATAAACTGAGAGTATTCTAGATATAGTTAGATGCACTGGCATATTTGTATTCAGTACGAAAAGCTGTAGATAAAAGTAATTTTATGTGAATTTACGAATCATTTTCCACTGTGTCAAAATGACCATCAGCCAATTATCTTGACTAGAATTTAGTTATCTCCTGAGGCCGTAGCAATTAACAAGAAGGGCGATGGCTCTTTTTCACAATAGACGATAATAGGCGACCGTTGAAAAAACGACAAATTTTTTATTCGCAGTTGACGCGTAAACGTTGCTGTCTGGATCTGTCGTATCTAAGCGTATAACTTTTGACAGTAAACTGTTTATAAACTCAAACCGTTACAATTTGGGTGTTTTCAACATTTTAATGCACAATTTCTCCGCGTGCGCATGGGACACGAAGATTAAATTTAATAGATTCTAATTTTTAAGATTGCTTAAAGATTCGCTTCTTTTCAGAGATATCAGATACCCTAAAGCACTCTTGCACGCCCGTTATTTTAATTCAATTTTTTGAAAATGTGAAATCACGTACCCGACGCCTGCTATGATGAAAATTTTAAAATAGACCTGCGGGTTTAGGTATGAATGTATTGTACTGAATACTCACATACGTCGGTTCAACCGAAGGAACAGGTGATCGAAATAAATCGTGAGCTTTGCGAAGGAATCGTCCCTCAATTAGGTGGATGATTTAGAAAGATAGAGAGAGAGAGAGAGAGGGAGGAAAAGAGATAATGATAAATCGTAACGTTCAGGTATATGAGAAGGAAGAAGTTCGATCAATCAAAGTTGCAGAATTTTTTTATTGCAAACTTTCAATTTTTTATGCTTCAGAAAATATCTATTCGTCGAAAGCTATAGCATAAAGTCAAAAGCTTTTTCCGTATGATCATTGTTCATACCGTGTACTGCATAAATAATAGGTCAATAAAACATACAGTTAGTCGAGGATCAATATATGTTTTCGTAGCCGATTGAAATGCACAGCTTCGTACAAAGCTTTCTTTCTATATTTATATATACTGAGCACGAATGTATCGGGCGACGTTTGCGAAAATTCACAGGAAATTTCCGGAGGCCTATAAAATAATTAAACTCGATTTATCATTTTATCAAAAATTGACGCTTTAATTGGTTCATATGCTATTTGTAATTATTTGAAGCCAAAACATTGTGAAAAGAACAGATGGGTTATATTCTATATGAAAAGGAACTTTTAAAATATTTTAAACCTTTAGTTCCCTTGCATATGCACGAGCGATGTACAAAAATGGTACACGACTTGATTACCTTGAGATTTCTTGGACTAAGTTAAAAATTTTATGTAAAATTCGGTAATACAGCGGTCAATGTTGTAAAATTAAAACCGTATTAACGTAAATTAATATCCAGTAGTTAACGGTCTAATGCAACTCGAACTGTGTGTATTAAAAAGTTTCATCGAAAGCTACAAGGGACAGGCCGTTGAACCATATTGGTCGGTGACGAAAGAAGACATTTTACAAAGGTCTTGTTTAGAGGATGTGTTTTGGCATAAGAATGATGGAGGATTTGGAAATTTAAAAAAATTTTAGTACGTTTCGTAATTTAATAAACATATATATATATATATATATATATATATTATTTGTTTGTTTATTTATTTGTTTATTTATTTACTTAAGAGATATACGACGTACGTAATTAGCATTTCAATTAATTTATTCTTAATTAACTATTAGGATTTTATTCCATACTAGACTGGTATATAAATATATTCTATGCGCGCAAGTATTAATAAAAATCAGAAATCTAAAAGTATTTATCAACCAAAATCTATACAGTTACAACTTAAATAGTATTTAGTTTAAGCATTTACAAATTAAACATTAACATTGTACTTATATCGACTGTCGTAAACTAAGCTAACAACTAGCAGTAATTATATTTCAAATTCGACTGTGATGATTATAAAAAAAGCATCACTCATAATCAGATAATAGGGCTTGTATTATCTCATAAAGACTGCGAAGCCGATCAAAATATTTGTTATAGTTTACTTACAAATTAATAAGTAATTGATAATTACCGGAAAAAAGTAATTAAAAATATTACAATTTTCACACTTAACGGTCCAGACCACTTCTCTGTCTAAACTCGTTATTTTATCCCTTCTACAAAAATTGATGAAAGACTCGTGGTGGAGGCATATGTACTCGATTTTTATATCGGATAGTGCCTGCCATTATATCGTTATTTAGGACTCCGTCTATGAAAGTGGAAAATCTTGAAACATTCGTATAAAGTCCACCGATGAAAACATCATTGCAATCTAGATTATGTGTATTTGCCACTCCGACGACTTTATTACCGACCACAAGTGGACTACCAGCATCAAACTGTAATTAAAAATATTTCAGCTCAATTAATTCCACGTATTCTCCATACGCGTATTGCATTTATAAAATTTTTATCGTTTCTTATTTGGCAAATTGAATTTAAAAAAAAAAAAATTGTTATTTTAGTAAGATACGAATACCCGAATTCGTAAACAACTTTGCTCGATAATAATAATAATAATTCGATAATACAATATTTTTCCGATATTTAAAGTAATCTTATCTCTCCAATTCTAAAAATATTACATTACAGACATGATATTATTTAACCACTAATTTTCCTAGAAATCTCATGCTCGAATGCTTTGCCACGCTATCGAACTGATTTACCTTGCATAAGCCGACTTTTTCATTTGGAAAGTTTGGAAAAGCAAAGCCACAGAACTGCTTGTCAAAGTTAACAAACAACTGCCCGTAGCCGCAGTTTTCGTTGTCCTTTACTTTGACGTATGCGTATCTGAGGGAATAATCGATCTCTCCCATTCTATCTAACGGCCTCATACTGCCTCCAGCAGAGTTGGGATTGTACCACAGATGATTCCGGTACCATCCGTACCCGGCCACAACGCCGCTCGCATTCAAAAATTGATCGCCAGGCCTCGCGTAGTTGATATTCCTCAAACGCGGATAATAAGCGTCAAGATCCAATTCCTCTTCGAGCTAGAAAAATACACGTTCAGATTCATTATAATGTATTCTTTTTATCATAAATATTAGATTGTATTACAGACATTTTAATGATTATGGAAGATTTTGAAAACGATCTGTTCTAATCTTAAAAGACAAAAATAATTGCATTTCACTAAAATATCTTTAACAAGTATATCATTAAAAAAAAAGCGATATTGATTTTAATTTTACTGACTGCGCTATGACTGCGTTTTCACAAAAAATATAAATATTGTCAAATAAAAATAGTGTTTTACATTGGCAACCCTATTCGTTTCATCAATAAAAATGTGAAAAATAGAGTAAGGAAAATGAAATATTCAGAAAACTTTACCAAGAATTAAAACAATAATAACAATAAAAAAACGTAATTTCACCATTTAATTATAATGATCAATGACTTATATTTTAAATGTTGCATTTTAAACTAGAAAAGAATTCTATCAATAAATGGGATATAGCTGGTGTTGTTTATAAAATTAATTGTAACCACACCTCCAGATAAGTTGGTAAGACAAAACATATTCTAATCATTACAGTAAAAGAACACCACAGACAGAATAATAATCATAATATGATATTTATGTGTACTTCTTCTTGTAATCACAACATCAATTGGGATAATATTGTAATTTTAGATAAAGAAAGTAATTATTCTCAACGCACAATAACAGAAATGTTGCCTATTCAATTAGCGGACAACACGCTTAATAAAGAAGAAGACATACCATATTTAAATACACGATAAAAGCGCTTAATATAGACGTTGAAAAATCAAAAAATTAAATAGACTTAGATTAAAAGGGACATAGACCTTGCAACAGATTTACTGAAGCGTTCGTGATTAAATTTCCATAAATTTTTAATAAACATTTTTTTTAAATGTGTTAATACTATCATTTTCTATTTTAATTTTATTTTTTTATTGACGCATTTGTGATTTTTATTCTATCTTAATAAAGCCTGAAGAAAATCCCTTTTTTCAATGATGAAACAACCCATTTTTCTTATGGGTTTCGTCTAGCACTGCCTCAAATTGCCTCAGCTAGCTCCAAGGATTCAAGGTTGTAAACTTAAAGAATAGACCTTCTATTCTCGGTTTGAAATATTTAATAACCAATCAATCGTTGGCCTATACATCCGCTGTGCCTAGAGTCTCACACGCTGTTTGTTCGTGCTTCACAAACCTACGCCGCCACGCTCTACTTAATTCAAACTAAAGTTAGGTTATGGACAGGAGTTTCCTGCGGCCGGTATCTGGAATACCTGCTCACAACCGCGGAGACACCTACGAAACCAACGATCGACCGGGTGACATCAGCCACCAGCGCTAGGAAACCGCACGAATAGCGCACCGCTTCAGCACTCGCATGATTCGCACGTCACGCACTTCCTCAGGTCGTTCGAACCTGGCGACCGTCCGTGTCCCTTAAGGCGTCAATCACTAATCCTATTATATTCATAGCCTGCTATCCTGGCTGGCCCACAAACAACGGCTATGCCTATATACACGTAAATTCGCTGTCCTGCACTACGCGAGAGAATCCACCATCCCGTACCGCTCGTGGGAGTCGTTCTCGTTTTCTAACACCCTCCACAAGTTTCCATAAATCGACCCCACTCTTTTTCAGGAGAACAGGACGATAGCTTCGCGTAAAATCGATCTGATTTCCCTCGCTATTCGGTAGTCGCCCCTGTTCTCTTTCAGGAGATCGGGACGAGAGCCATGCGCTAAACCCGCCAATCTCCGCGTGCTTAATCGAGAGAAACCCGCGTACTGGCCGATAACTCTGCCGGCTAATTTACACTCGTACAAATCCCGCACGTTATTTATTTTCCGCCGAGATGGAATAAAAGGCAGTCGCCGTACTCTATATTTACCAACGATGTAGGTTATCATAACGACAGTGGATGTTCCTTCTTTTGCACGTCTGTACTATTCAGTAGCTGAGAGAAAAAAGAAATATCTCGTGCGCTCTCCTGTGCCTGTCGCTCGTTCGGCGGCTCGTATACCTCACTGTGTCAGCTATCCTACCTGAAAGTATTACGACCACTGTGGCGAACGAGCCGATCGTCCATAGCCTACGCGATCGCCAGGTCTTGACTTGACTTCTTCGACTTCGACCGGGGCGAGTCTTGTTTACGCTGCAGCTTAAGCTCTTCTTCTCTCTGTTTTGGTCTCGTTCTTCGTAGGTCGAGCACAGCCGGTCTTACTTGGTTGATGATTACGTTAACTTGACAATGATTAGCGCATTGCGCTGACGATTTTCGCTGTAATTCTTCCTCTTCTGCGGCATACTGAGCATTCTAAAACATTGACTTAAAATTGTTCGTAACAGTCAAGATTCTCGATCTCGATGCTTCGCAGACATATTTTTCGCTTTATTTTTAACATGTATATTTTTCCAACTTACTACAAACACACACACATACACATAATATATAACATTGACTTACGAAAATATATTGTACTACCCCACTTTTTGTGTAATCTTCCTCGTCAAGTTTTTATCTCACAGAAACCTACATTTTTCACATATTCTTTTATGAGCGTTGCTTGTAACTTTCTTAGTAAACATAAATTCGATTTGACTTTCACTTATACTACATTTGACTGCTTTCATTACATTATAAAATTTTTCGCTAGAGAAAATGATATTGGATTGATTGAGTTGAGTGCTTAATTGTTTTCGCAAAAACGAGACATTTAATTATAATTTAATAGTTGCTTGATTATCTACGTTATAAGACCTAAATTATCCGATCTGCACGTTACTTTTAAACTGACGAGATTTAAATCTTCAAACTGTCCTTTGAAAGTGACCAAATAAATATCTTGCATCACATATCAATTATATACGAAGTTCATACCAGAAGTCGAGACTACATATAGACTTTTCGGCATTTTAAACGTTAAGAACTTTCTCAGCCTATATTAAGAGTTAAGAGTCACTACTTCTTCCTCTGTGAGTATCAACAAATTAGACTAGTACTGAACTGATTCATTACCATTGCTGAACCGTTATTTAAATTTCATCAATTATAAACGAACCAGGCTTTTTTATTTTCTAGTTGTCTATTTTCTCGATAGAATTTTCAATCAGAGTTCATATTTTGAGTTTTAAGAATTACACTACTGGGATCAATGAAGTGAGAATCAAGTGCAACATTATTCTTTTTATATGCGCCATTAGCAAACGTTCAATATTCAATCAATTTTACACCTCGTGACAGAATTACTCTGTCCAGCTGATCAATTATATAAACGATAGTTTCCGGGTTCCTTGTCGCATATAATTGCAACATATCGATTAAACTTGTCATAAATCATAGCTTTAAATTTACTCAATTCGTTGTATATATCAAACTGAGGAAAAAACTAAACAACTCTGTAACCAGGACAGTTATCTGTTATCCTTAATGGTTAAAACGATCGCTGTACCTCCAAGAGATGTCTTTGACTTTGGTCCATATCTTTCACTATGAAAGTAGACGCAAGGCTGCCACCTTTTATTGATACTTCACTTCTTAAAATATTGTATATGAGAATTTTTTCTTTCGTTTCGCGTCTAGACAGGCCGTTGAGTAGGCCATTCGTTAACATAAATTGCATCGCTTCATTATTAACCTGCTCAAAATGTCCATGCCAAATCGATAATTCATCTGTAACTCTATTTATCCCTGATCGAGATCAAGATAATTTTTTCCGTATGTCAAATCGCTTATCATTTGTAATGCAAATTTACAAATGATAAGCGATCCAAATATCATCAATCCAAATACAATTTAAGAGCTTATTAACCTTGTATCATACATTTCCCACCCATTTTCCATAATTAAATCATATCGCTCATCTAGTAGAAAAGTCGCTTTTTAGAAGATTCTTTATCTGAAAATTAAAGAAAACAAACTTCCTTAAATGACTCGCTAGTATTTTTCTTGGCATAACAATAATAATACATATCTCGTATTCGAAGTTATCTTGGTGAAGTATTTCACAATATTCGAATGCATTAATCACATTTTGCTATTTTAGTTCTGAAATACATTAATCCTTGTCACATAACCTATTCTAGATTTTTTTTATAAAGAAATTAGAGCAGTTGTGCTATACTGAGACAAGAAATATTGTAGGAAAACATAATTATTTAAGTATTGTTATCTCTTTGCTTAGCCCCGAACTCTTCGACGCACTTAAAAGAACATGACCTCTCGTACATATCAACATCAAGAAAAACTGAGCGAAACATAAGACTAGATATACATACATCATAGAATTACGAAAAGATATTATAGTATATTATTTTCATGCAAGTATCTAAAAATAAGTTTACTTACCTTTGTTAATGCAAGATTGTTCATAAAGAAAGGATAGTCGCTGACCAAATAAATGAATTCAATATATATTTCCCAACCCCCCAGAGCTAGTGCATTCGCTTTACCCGCATGAACTAGAAAAGTTAACTCTCGATGATAACCAAATTCATCAACAAAACATTCCGCAGCAGACAATACAATTGTTTTAGAAAGAATGGCACCACCACAAACAAGTTCTAGATCGTACGTGAAATTTTTTTTGCCTATAATTGCGACTTGGTAAGTAAACGTTCCCTCTTTTACCTTATGACTACTGACAAGGCTTTGTTTCTGCAGTGCTAAAACAAAAAATATTGTATTATAAATATTGTAATTTGCAAATACTTTTTATGATTTTATATTCATCAATGAATAATGCTTTTAAGTTATTTTTAAGACTACTTGGCATAGCATGAAAGAATTTTAAAAGCATTCAGCAAAATGATTCTTCAAAATTCCTATTTTCATTTTATTTCCTAGTAGGAAGTTCCACTATTTTTTCAGGATCCTTTTTCTTAAATCCTTTCAGAATCCTTCTTTTAAATTTTTGTGAATCCTTTCCGTATCCATTCATGGATTTAGTAAGAATCCTTGGAAGGATTTGGATTCTATTCAGAGAACTCCTTTAAAAAATTATCTAATAATCCTACATAATATTATTTCAGAATATTTTCGTGAATTCTGTTAGTATCTGTCATGAAATTCTTTTAGCGATGGGCCATATCATTCATGAATATTGATATTAAGAACGATTACCATTAAAATAAATTTCTACAAATATACTGATGAATTTCTACAGAAATTCGGATAATGCATTAAAATGTGTCATTTATACGCCTTAAAAATATTTAGGGTAGATGTTCACAACAAATTCCTAAACTCAAGGCCCAAAAAATGGCACATTTTAACTTTAAGGATTCCAGCTATGGTTTATGTTTTAAATTAATTTATTAATTTAATAATTAATTAAAGTCCTATGTTTTAAATTAATTTATAACGCATAATTATAGAACACTGATAACATTTAACTATAATTCTATCGGTATACCAGCAATGACTATTTTAGTTTTTTTTTAATACTAAGTGCGCTAAACTTAACTTGTCGCACATGACTTGACTATGCTAAATAATTCTTTTACATAGCAATGTGCTAAGTAAATGCTTGGCTCACTGAACTCGAATTTTAACATCCATCAAGAAACTATGTTTCTAAATAAATGAGAGTCTTATCTTAATGTAAACGCGAGGCTCATTTCGCTAACTTACTACAATAAAATCATACACGGAACATGTACTCGAAGTCTGCCTTTGTCACACTTGTTGCATAATCCGATATTTTACAATACAAATCGATGTAAAACTACCGAGGGGTTATTCACTTCTAAAAAGAACAAGAGAACTATTTTGAAGACCAAAGCCAGACAGTGAATTCTCAGCTGAGAACCAAAGGGAACTAATGAGAGCGGAAGAATCAAATATAAAAAAGAGAGTAGCAGCAAGTATATAAAATAATAGCACATTTTTTACCAGATATAGTAATAATATAGATAATAAGAAAAGCAATACTGCAAAATTGTCTAGAAATATGTAAGACTGGACATTTACTTGTTTTCCTTAACTCTCTCAGGCTCTCTTCGGCTCTCGTGCTTATCGCCCTTACAATCTTAAAGTTGTATCTTGCTCTTACAATCTTAAAATGAAGTTTTATCAATTGTTGATTTTTAAAACACAGGCTTTCAGAAGATGAAACTACTCAGAAAAATAAGAGAGCTAGGGAGAACTCGGTGAGAATCAAGGGAAGTTCTTGCGTTTCCTTTCATTTCGACACCACACGCGCTTTAACAGTTTCGCTTACTCCTTCCAACCGTCGCCCCAGAGCGAATACGACGCAGCCGCCCTCAAACAATACACGGCGTCGTTTGCCTCGCGTTGAAGTTACGCGATGATTGTTAAAAATATTGACATTATAACGTCGACGATATCCAAACGTCGCATATCTATATGCTCGATACAGCGAATGAAAAATATCTATATTTATAATTTTAGATCCAACCTTTTAGATATGAGCAGAAGATTATAATTCCCAGTATAAAATTATATTAGTGATGTGTTCGAGCAGTGAGGAATCTTAAACGGCCTTGCAAACACGAGTTTGTATGTGAAAGTCTATGAACGCGATAAATGAATCTTATGTTTTGGCAGTTTTTTTTTTAAATTCTTTTTGGTCGCGTTTTATTTCAGTTTTTAAGCGCACCACAACCTTCTACTGCACAGTAATAACACTACAGCTGAACACACTATTATTGTTTTGCTGGAAGACCATAAGTCTATATAAACACGCGTATCCATACTTCATAATAGTACGAATTTCAGCTACCGTTTCGATTCTTCTAAGAAATTCAATCGTCACATTCACAATATTCTGTTTATATTATTTGCATTTTAGAAAATGTTTTTCAACGCGAAGAAAGTTCTCAAAATAAAACTTTATATTATAGATTTTTATTAATATATTAATATATTAAATTATTATTTATCTTAATAGTAAATATTACTAAAAATATATTATAAACAATCATGAGAAATTAATAATAATTTAAATAAAATTATTTAAAAAGCAAATATTATTTACCATGAACGGTGAACTCAGCAGTCGAAATGACAAAAAATATCAAAGATATTTTACAAAACGTCATTTTTTATAATGTTTTTAGAGATTTTTATCTATTACTTTATAAAAACAAGGCCATACTATTGTCTGTGCAAAAATGTGTTTAAACGATCCGAAAGTAGAGTATTTATATATCATAATAAGCTCAGTAAAATTAATGAAATTCTACATTTACACAGCTATTAGAATTCAGGTGAGAAAGATAAATATATATTGATAATAGAGTTATCAATATGAATTAAATGAATACGGTGTCACAAATTTGGAACTACATTTCGTTAAGAGTGTAAAGATACATACTTAAATTTGATGTCCATTAATTATCCCACCTACGATATCAAAACAAGCGAAAGTGAAATTCCATCCGTATTGAAACGTTGAATTAAATTAAACCAGCAGAAAATCAAAATTATTTCGCGATTTATACAAATTTATACAAATTCAATAATTTCAATAAATTAGAAATTATTGGTTATATATAAATAAATAATAAAAATACAGAAATATGACAACAACGATTGAAAAGAAAGTTATAAAGAGTAAAAAAATAGAAGCGAGGACATTCACTGTAGAATTGCAATCTAGAATAATCCCTACATGGAATTCGCCATCTTGAATATCGAAATTCTGATTTTTATTCAACGATATCGCACATTCTTCTATCTCCGTGTATAATTATTTTTATACATATAATATATATATATATATATATATATATATATATATATATATATATATATATATAAATCTATGATCACAATTTCGAAATTCAAGATGGCGAATTTTATATAGCAATTACTCTAGATTTATGATACTAATTTCTTGTGATTAACACGCATGTGTTATTTATCGGGGAAATAATGTTAACGTATATTTTGTGATAAGTTCAAGCAGCGAAGTTTTCTTTTATAGCCCGTAATATAGCCTGTAATGAAAATAAAGCGAATTCATATTATGTAAAACATACAACTGTGTTTTGAATATTTTACAAACGTCAGGGTGGTTGTAGCCTGTGCGGGCGTATAATGCTGTCAATCAAAATAACAATTAGTATTTCACGAAGAGGTATTACAACATTTATATAAATTTATTAAAATTCATTGCTAATCAATTAGGTATATTATTAAGCAATAAAAAGTTTGTCGGATTGTTCTGCACGCGGTCGCGCGCTAAGGCCAAGTTCGAGGTTAACCAATGAAGCTTGCAGTGACGATCTTGTTATACCATGTATATACTTTGAATTTTGGCATTTTCTTTTTTACATATAAATAAGTCTTGAACTTGGGAAAGGTTGAACTGTCGTTTTAAAACCTCTTGTTTCGCAGGAACAAAAAAATTCCGTCATAATGAAGTCGCAATGAAATCGTAATGAAGAACAAGTATGTCAGAGTTCGAAATTTTGACAATTTAGGATCTGACCTTTTTCAGTCCTATGATTTTGTGTTCATACCGAATTTAACATTTTACACAAACTTTCTTTTCTGTTGCACATGCATCTCATAAGTATAATTTTATTAATAAATATTTACAGCATAAGTTACCGTTTTACTTAAATTCTTTTTTAGCTAGAATTTCATATTCATCAAGCACTTCTCTTTTTTGGTGTATCTATAATAAATCTAAATACATGATTTGCATATATGAAATATGATGAGTGACCGATCTTTTATACGAACATTATTCAAATAATTATTAACAATTTTTTAATTTAACGCTTTTACTTTCATTTTATTCAAAAATCTAGTACGGTCGATCAATTCAAATTAAACATTCTAGACAATGTTCATAATAACAATATATTAATATACATTTAATATTAGACCATCTGTCACATCTTACTACTGAATTCGGTATGTGGTTGAAAGAAAAACGTATTTTGTATACAAACTAGTAGCTCATTAATATCGACCTATTACTTTATGTGTTATGGTAATATCAATGCTTCGCGTAAATACTGAGATCTCCGTCACAAGAGATCAACATTTATTGGAAGCGCGAGAGAGATCCCGCAATTTTATATGGAACTAAGATAAAAATATCGATAGTTTCTTTACCATTATGCCAATATTTATGTGCATAAAGTTTTCGCGGGATGCCCGAGAACAAATCCTTGGAAGGAAAGGTCAGTCTTTGATGTCCATTCCTTCCATGCTTTCTGAGAAATAGATCCTTCTCACGATCTATTACAGCTTCATTTTTGATGGATAATTTATTTTGTCTCTTGTAATTCTCAATATTCTATTTGGTCTGAAAATGAAAAAGATCGTATTCTTTGATCAAAATGACATTATTGAAAATATTGTCCACGGCTGGATATACTTTTACCCATAATTCAGGCAATTTGTGGAATTCGTTCCACCAAAAAAATTTCTCTTCCTTTGAGGCGAGAAACGAACCGAGCCAATTTTCGATTCTTTCAGATGAAGTGATGCATATTCGGAGAGCCTTTAATAACAGGTGTCTCGTTTTACCAGTATGTCCCAAGGACAGTTAGAGGGATCGCCTACAACGAAGTCTAATGTTATCAGTGTGAGCGATGAATGCATTGACATACGCTAACATAGATCGTAACTCGTAAAAATGGTCCAGAAAACACGAAAAAGATGTAAGAATATTCATTCCATATATTCCATATTGAGAATCCCACGGGAAATAATTCCACGAATGTCAAAGAGAGAGGAAACTTTACGCGCTGACAATTAGCGTGCTATGCGAGAGAGACAGTGTATTATGAATCGCAATTTTCCGCATTCACGTACATCGTGCTCAGTATATTGAATGGGATATGTAAAAATCTTTTATATTTTTTAACAAAACTCATATTAAAAGAAATGTTCAGTTTATCCTAATTTTGGAATCGTACATTACATCTGCTTAACAAAAACCTAAATTGACACAGTTGAATAGTTTTTGATAGAATCTTAGTGCGAATATTACCACAGTTATGTATTCAGTCTATTCTTATTCTAAAAATAGCTCTGATCAATAACTTTTACAAGAACTAACTAAAAACACATTTCTGTTCATGTTGAATGGCAAATTAATATTCAATAATTCTCTTTTACTGGGCAATTATAATGTCCAGAAATAATTCGACAACTTGCTTAATTTTATTAAAAAATATAAAATAAAATATAAAATTCGTTATAAACTATATCAAACATTTTTGATCATGTGAAAGGTCGTGACTTGAACAATTGGATAAAATTAAGAATATTGCATTGTACATCTACACTATACATAATATTTGAAAGATAAGTTTAATAAAATATAGCATTGATAATTTTATGAAACTATCCAAGGGTATTATTTATTAATCATCTTGTTTAATTAAAACTAGAAAAATTTCTAAAAATTATGTCTGATTCATGGATGTTTAGGAGATCTACCTATTGAAGTCTTGATTTTCAAATAGTCTGGATTTCTATCAAGGCTGAAATCCACAATTTATCGATCTCTAAAACATCTTATTTTCATTCTATTTTAGTTTTACAAGCCATCCTATGTTTTTATTCCTTTTTTCAATCCCTACCAGTGATTGCTACTGGAAAATACTATCTTATATGCGTTTGAATGACTTTTAGCTACTCCTTGTAGATTAGAAGGCTCTAGCAAAAGGAATTTCTATCAAATATAAAATTTTTTTTCAAGAAAGGTAATTTTTTTCTTAACCATTCACTTCTATTCATATAATCGAAGTGTAAAATTCAAATAAATTCATATAATATAAGACACGCAAGAGAAATGAATACCAAAGAATCTGATAAAAAACAGAGGTACAGTCTTTAATTTCTTTATTTTATGCATTTATACACTTGTACAGTGTTTATTTAATTCAATATTATACAGTTAAAATTCTTTTTTTTCTATTAATGATAATGTTACACTTCATTAACAAATGTACATTTCATGTATGACAATAAAATTTACTTAACGTGAAAGGGAGCGAAATGTATTCTATTTCGGTAAACAATAGTAGTAGCGAGAGGATCGTTAAATAAAATTCCATTTATAAAATCCGAGTACGTTGCTACACTGGTATACAGGCCACCGATTTCCACGTCGTTGCAGTCAAAATGATGCGTGTTCGCCACTCCAACGACCTTGTTGTTGACAACAAGTGGACTTCCTGCATCATACTGAAATTATAAAAATTCTCATTAATCAATTCAATTTATTAATTGTCTTGATCTAATTTAACTAATAAAGACGAATCTGAACAATGCTATCTATCGTTATGAAAATTTCAACCATCTATTACTAGACTGAAAAAAGTAATTTTTTATAGTAAAATAGTTTCACAAAAGCAGCGCATAACATCGATTTCTCTTTAGGCGATTAAATAAATTTGTGGGACGTTATTGCAATAAGAAGGGAGAAACTTCAGAATGAAGAGAAATTTTAAGTAACTCGCTGAGAAATAAATATCGTGTACGTTGGTTTGGTCCTAGATCGCCTGCTCGACGCGACAATCAAATGACAGACAGTTGATACAATCTTATGGCATACGATGATGGATAGGGTAATGAAGAAATTATAATATAAATGTATTTAAATTAATTGCGAGAGGTGAATACTGTGCTGAAATGAACTATTGAGCTCAAAAGATTAAAACCTGTATATGGATGTTCTATCAGAATTGGAAAGTTTTATTAAAATACAATAAAAAACAAAACAGCACCCATTGTTAATTTTCTTATTTCTCAAATTTTTAGGAGATTCTAAAAGCTTATTCCCCACATCCTTGCCTCTTGTTCAAAATGATCCAAATGTTTTATAAATACATCAATTATATGAACATTTACCTTGCATAATCCTACTTTTTGGCCTTGGTATCGAGGATATGTAAAACCACAGAGCTGCTTACGAAAATTAGCATACAATTGCCCTTGTCCGCAACTGTCGTCCTGCTTGATTAAAATAGGCGCGTATCTAAGCGAAAAATCTGTTTGACCATAAGCGACTAATGGCGCATTGAAGTACGCTGGCGGATTTGGATTTCGGTGTATATTCATAAAGTGATATCCATACCCGGCTATTATTCCCTCCTGATCCCAAAATGTTTCGCCAATGTTCGCATAATTAATATTTGTCAAGTGTGGATAATGAGCATAAATTCCTATTTCTTTTGTAAGCTGAAAAAGAATTTATCACTAATTAATTCATATTCTGTACTTTCATTTATTAGAATTCTGATTATATTATTTTTAGTATGCAACAAATTTATTCGACTTCGGACAATATCGATCATTTTAATATCATATCGGTATACTTGATAAGCGATCACTTTTTGTAATAAAGTCAAAAATATTTACAAGATTTCCAAAAAGATTCCATATACCTAAAACTCACTAACACATACAGAATAGTAAACTTAAACAATCGAAGGCAGAAATAATGGTGATCATCCAACATAATAGGAAAACAAAGTACCCCATCTGATGATGTGCGACTGTCGACTCGATATTCTCAAAATCGAAGACTACTTTTACATCTATAGCAGTGTTGGAAATCTGATAATGTACTATATGATTATATACCTGACCCGGATTATGAAAACAGAGCCGAACCATATTTTAAATAAAGAATCATAACGACTGACAAATAGATACACCTTAGTAGGTAAACTCGATCTTATGCTTCGTAATTTTTTTATTCTTTTCTATCCAATATTGTTCCATTCTCTATAATTCGAATAAACACATTCTATTTCATCGTTACACGTGATTCTGGTTTCTATATGACTTAATATCAATAAATCGAGTTCGCTCTTTTTTTTAATAATGAACAGTGGTTTTCCATATTCTAGAAAAGTTTTCGTGACATAATTGTTTCGCATTTGTTATTACAGCAATACATCAATGCATGTATGAGAAATTCGGTTATCAGTTCCTGTTCGTTTTCTGTGTCAGCAAATAAATCCGCAATAAAGGCACTTTGTTTAACATTATTTTCTGAATGAAGCAATTAGTCTTCATCAATGCCATTCGAACTTACATCATCTTCGATCTCGTCATTGATTTGTACCGGTTTCAGAAAAATATCGGCATTTGTCATTAAAACTCATTTTTCAATATTTTGCAATGCAAAATAAAAATCAAGAAAAAAACGTTACAAAAACTTAATAACAAACAAGATGCCCGGCGCGATCATAATGATAACATTTGTAAGCACATATTGTCGGTACGTTTTTAGTTTAGTGATCCGAAACAAGCATTTATTAAATTAATTAACTATGATAGCAATCATATCAGAAAGACAGCTGGACTTTTTTTTGAGAAACTGAGGAATTGGATTGTTTACCTTTAACAGCTGTTTTTTCGAAAACTTATGTTCGTGCGTAATGTAGCCTTTTCCTAGACGAGACCACATGTATACTCTTATCTAATCAGAGATTGGCAAAATCTCTGTTCGCATTGTATTGTGTTAATTTAAAATTTTTCATTCGAACCTCGCTGAAATGTCGCTGAAAATATTTACTCATTCGATATTATCTTGAAGTTGCCAATGCTAAAATTATGTACAGAGAGTACTACTATTTAATCGAGCTCATCAATGACGAAATTTCTGAGTAAGAACATTACGATATCGTCTCGAGTGATATTGAAACGATGCGCTATTATGGCTACATCGTAAATATTGTAACTATCTATTACGATCGGAACATTGTGATTATTATCCTAGTCAATTGACTATTAATGCCTGCATAAAGGTCCGGTAATAAGAACTAAGGCATTAGGCTGATTAAAGCATGGCTAACGCAAGAGTAACAAGGGACACGACACCTAACTGATATTTCTTCTTGTCCCTGCTGATACCTTGTAAAATTGTAATGTTCTACCATTATTATGAACCTCTGTAATCGCTTTTGCCTCGATACATTAATTCTGGACCAATACGCAGACCTTTAGAAATAATACGAGCAATAATTAATATTTAACTTCGATTCACCTGTGCCAGTGCAATGTTGTTGGAGTAAAACGAACCAACGTAGGCCAAGTAAATGTATTTGATGCCGATTTCCCAACCTTCAGGCGCGTAAACATTGATTTTACCTGCCAAAATTAGAAAACTTAGCTCTCTGTGATAGCCGGCTTCGTTGACGAAGCATTGCGCGGCGGTCAATACAATCGTTTCTGTCAGGATGGCGCCACTACAGACGAATCTAAGGTCGTTCGTGAAATTCTTTTTTCCCATAATGGCAACTTGATAAGTGAACATTCCTTCCTCTGCCTTATCGCCATTCACTAAACTTTCTTCCGGCAGTGCTGGAATAAAAAATAAACAGGGTAGAAATCGTGAGAGAAGTATTTTTCTTTTTATCAGCAAGCTGAAAGTTTAAATTGCAACGACATTGCATCATTATATAAATATTTCATGTATAATAAATTGATATTTTTAGCGTTCAATGAAGTATAAAAGATTTTATTTATTCGACAGATTGCCATTCGAAAAATAGATTACAAAAATATTTTCCATTTAAGTGAATTTACAAAGAATTTCGGCCTTCCAGTATTTTTTTCATTCAAAGACACTGAGATAAAGAAAATAAAAAGTATAATCAGTAGTTAACGACTGCTCTTTGACATTCCTTTCAGACACTTTAGAAATAAACGTCTCTTACACATCTATTTAAATATTATAGTAAATTTTGTTTAAATATTTATTTATCATTCTCTATTTCTTTTCAACGATAGAAGAAAATTTGCGATATTTTCTATGATTCTTGGATAGGAATACTAATACTAAATAGAATTAACTAAAATAATATTCGCATTACTTAACCATGGAAATAGAAAAGAATATAATTAATGATTAAAAAGCTTGAATGAATTATAAACGTAAAATATTAATTGCAATGAAGATATTTTACTCTAGACCTCATACATTTAAAAACTGATTTAAAATAATTTCTAAACTTTGATTCATACGAATTCTTAATTATACAAAATTATTAAAATTATTAAATATTAAAAAATTATTTACCATGAATGGTGAATTTGGGAACAGATATGATAAGAAGAAGGGAAAATAATTTAAAATACATTTTTTTAACTAAAAAAAAATATTAAAGTTAAATTAAAAAAAAATGTCTATAGTAATACTATTTGCTCTGCAAAATGAGAGTTTCAAAGGCTATAATGTAATGTATATATATCATAAAAGGCTGAGTAAAATTAATAAGTTTCATATTTACATAACTATTGAAAATCATATCAAAAAGAATAAACGTGTATTTAAGATGAAAAATGAAAATTTCAATTCAATATTGTATAAAATTGATTGAAGACTGTCTATATACTTGGTGAAACTTATTGAAACAATAAGAAAATTTATATAAAATACTGAAATAAAATGTAAAAGAGGGATTTGTATAAAACAGAGCTTAATAATAAATAATCAGATAGTATAATGGAGAGTGTATAATGTATTATTTTAATTTACAATCTCCATTGTAATATATCCAAATACGACGTATTATAATATTGAGCTCGAAACTTTTTTTAAAACCGTCAGTTTCTAATTACAGGCATAATAGTAGCAATGGTATCGTGTACTTTAACGTAGACAACTACTTTATCAATAGCTATAGCATTTGTTACGAATAGAATCGGGAGAAATAGTATTGCGTGGATACGACGAACAGAAGTACAGGTGTAGACACGTTGGTAAATATAAATGAGAACATTGTTCGATTCGAGGTTATGCATAAAATGCAGTATCGAGTAATTGGACATTATTCGGTCATTTCAGGGAATTTTAAGCACACTTGCCAAAATCGTACGTCGAGGAGGAAAGTTCGAGAGTGGGACATTTTGAAAAGCGCGCATATTACCGTCCGAGTCGAAGTCGAGGCTGCTCGGATAATGTTCTACATTATGCGCAGCATTCATTCATTCATTTTCAAATTTTTTACGCTGAATTTCCTTGGGATAGAGTAGGGGCTACTCTGACTGAAAATCGTATCTTAACGTGCAAATATTCGTTCTATCAGAATGTTGAATCCAAGATAGTGATGCTAATATCATCCTATCAAGCTATAGTTAAGGTCACCTAAATCGAGCAGTTCTCCTAAATTTCGAACGCTTGAGAACAATAGCTGACTAACGATAAAGTGAAGCATTAGCTGAAGCTTTCCGTTAAAACATGACAAAGTAGCGACTGGGCGTTACCTAAGAAATAATCTATATTTTACAGAACGAATCAGTGTGCTCTTTCAATCGACAAGGCGACCAGTGGTAGACGACTTTTCAAAAATTTCGAACCCATGTAAATAAATTGAAACGATCTGATTAAAATACTATATAATCTCCTCGTCTTTTTGTTACACGCTTCATACTATTATGTCCTAATACAATAGATAACCGCAATTGTGCGTACCAATAGTCATGTACTTGGAATTCAATTACAAGATATCAATAATTAACATCTACGAAACACTATAAAAAAAACAACATTTAATGTTTTTTTTTTTTTTTTTTAATATAATGAAACGAAACAAATCATCTCAATTTCTATATTACATTTTTATATTACATTATATTACATTCTTGTCTAAGAAAACGTAGCTAAGTCAAAAATAAATTTCAACGTAAAGAAAGATCTTCCGTCACTTGCTACGGTTATTAATACAATTGATAATATTCTTAAAACAATAACAACATTAAGATCATAATTTAAGTTTGCAATTAAGTTCCCCGACATTGATTGGACTATCTTCATTAGCCAAAATTCTAGTAAAATAATTTCAGAAATTATAGAACGATTTACAAGACATATCGGTGTCAATTGCGAAAACGCCATGAGCTGGTGACGGTAATGTCCTGTTTTGCATTTAAATATGATTTAGAAATGAGACTCTAACGAGCATTCCGGAAGAAAAATAATGTTTGATCAACTCATCTTCAATTAAATTGGCGATTGAACTGGCTATTCAGTGGGGGAGAGGGGGTAGAATTAAATAAACTAAGACGAAAGTGGGCATAAAAATGTATATTTTATTACGCGACGCCCATCGCAAGGTATAATAAATCTCCGCTACTTGTGCTTGAGGAAAGAGCCGTAATGTCACTTACTTAAACACGGTCGCTGTACAATATAGACACATCCCTACACTTACATACGAGTCACTCCTTGCGTGGACACCGATAGACCTCGAATGTGGTCTATCCGAGGTGGTCCAAGGTGAAGGCGCGTTCGGCTGTCCCGCCTGGCTCCGCGCTGCGGCCCCGAAGTCTTGGGCACGGGTTCAGCCCTTAGAAATCGCCTTAGGTCGATCGTCTCCACCGCCAAACGCCGCGCTGCTGCTCGTCTCAACTCACTACCGGCAACGGCGCACGCGCACACAAGAATTGTGAGGAAAAAGGATGTGGGTATGTATGTGTGTGTGTGTGTGCGCGCGCGTGTGTTCCTCGGCATGCGCGTGTCTCCGCATTGCCATCAGGATTGCTGGGGCCTACGTCGGACGGGCGGCGTTCTCATAAAATTTTCTTAACTGCAGCTAATCAAAAAAAATCTTGGTTCATCTCCGCTGGCTTACGATCATTCGAAATTCTTCTTGAGCGCCAGCGATCATCTAGCCCGAACAGTCCAATCGTCACTCATTTCAATTATTACGGATATTTTGTTTATTCTTTTTAACATTATCTACGGCGATACCAATTTTTCCTCTTCAACCGACACATCCACTACATTCCCAGAGATATTATAATAGTTCTTCAGTGTTCAAAAGTGGAGCTCATTTTTTACAAAAGCCGTTTCAAGCTGAAAAAAAACCGACCTTCATATGTTTCCCTAATAATATTAAGAAAAGTTTTTGGGAACATACCGTTCTTCATATTTCTTATAGTTAGATTGTAGTAGCAAAAAGTTTCTAGATCATTGCATTGCTTTCTTATAAGCTGAAGATATGTATAATGATACTTCGTTAATAATCAAAAAGTGAACTGTTATATTACGAAAGATATTTATTATAAAAATGATTAATTATAATCAATTTGGAGTGGGTAGCCCACTGTGACAGCCTAAGAAAAGGTATTTTTGACACTATTTGATACAAAAAAAAAGGAAAATTTTTTCTAATAT
Source organism: Sycobia sp. Sy_11 (assembly GCA_018907035.1). Taxonomy (NCBI): domain Eukaryota; kingdom Metazoa; phylum Arthropoda; class Insecta; order Hymenoptera; family Epichrysomallidae; genus Sycobia; species Sycobia sp. Sy_11. The sequence goes on along the minus strand of JACCIC010000002.1, from coordinate 8,788,904 downwards.
TTTCGTGAAACAAGAGCAATGATTTTTTAATGCATTATTGTTAAATTAACTTATTGAAAATTTTCTGTATATTTCTATCCGACGCGTAGTTCTAAAACTATGCGATCAAAACATCTAATAAAAAGCTTGATAAAGATGAATAGGAAGTTGTTCGAACTATGCGGAATAGTCAATTTCATGGGCATTGCGGGCAAGCAATGATTATTATCTGAAACCACGAGGGCTTGAAACACGTGGCTTGAATCGCATTATTTACATTTTGCGTTTTCAGAAATTGCAAGCAAAACGTCAAAATTCGGTGATTGACTACCAGGTCATCGCCGTCACAAGTTTGGGAATTCTGTTGGCAAAGGGCTTTCCGCTCGACACAATGATTTATAGAAGGTTCAGTAGCATAACTATGCTCTATTAAATGGTCTATATATTTTTTCACACATGTTGAACAAAGAAAAAAAAACATTCACGAAAAATAGGGAAAGAATGATATTTTTTCTAGACGTACATCTCATTGATAGAACTCGCGCGCTAAAATGAACGAACCTTTGCTGAAATTCTGTTCCAATTGAGCATAACGATCTCTTGTACCGAACGCATCATTGTTTGATAACAAGCATGAATTAAAATATGCTTATAAGAGTAAAATATTGGTCCACCCTACCAGACCGAATATTAACAAAATACTACGAAATTCAATGAAGCCTCGTAAAATCTTGACGGAATTAAAAAAATTTCTACCACAAACTCTATATTCAATATGTACAAAAAAAAGACGCACCGTATTGAAATTCTTCCATCAGCAAAATTGAAAAAAATGGTTTCGTCGCTCGATAAATGTTTCTAATGTCCCTTTATTAATGCAAGATCATCACTATTTAATCCGAGAGGAAAAAAGCCAAGCATACTGGATTGCAAATTTCTCTGCTTGGCCTAGATCCTAAGCCCTTTGATTTTCTAACGAAAATGAAAAAAATAACCTACCGCTATTCATCCTAATCACCAATGAGCCAATATTTAATTAAAAAAAATATATATATAGAGCGTGAATCGAGAATCGATTATTTTATTTTTCGGAAAGGTGGAGGGTATAAATACTAAAAAAATAATATTGACTCGAAAATTAATCGAGTCTTCCTCGCAATCGCGTAACAAATTATGATAACGAATTTATGCCTGTAATACATAATATATTAAAGTTGATTAATGTAATTCATGTGTTAAAAATAAACTTCAAAATTATATTCTAATAAAAAACGAATAGTCGAAATAATAAATAATGTGATTATGCAATTAACAGTACAAACAATTAATCGAATATTTGATGACAATAAGGAAAGAGTATTGTGAATTTTAATGGAATAGTATATAGTAGAGATAAACTATACTTTAACGTACGATTAAAAGATATTTCCAATGAAATACTCCATTACATATAAATACTTACGAAAGAATTTTTAAAAATTATAATGAGTATTTATGATCATTTAGGATTCTTTACTATTTAATCCAAAATTTTGAATGCAAAATTTATGTCGAAGCGCGTTTGAATGAAGTGATCGAATTCTCGAGCATGAATATGCCAATTCGAAACCATATAGATAAGTGATTTAACAAAAATGAATCGGTGTCGTGTGCCTCGTTGTTAAGCTAAAAATCGTGGAATTTATACAATTTATACAGCTACAGATGTTCAGTAACGTAAGATTCAAAGGGTATGGGGCAGTTGCGCAATTGCGATTGTCTACCACAAATTCAGGTATAAAACACTTGTAAGGGTCAGCTGTAAAAGTAACAACTGCGAAGCCATTGCCAATAACTTGACTCGAATGACGAGACGCTTTATTAGCTGCATGATTAATTGAAAAGATGAAGGAAAAACTTGAAATTAATACATACAAAAACGACCTTTTTGTTTCGAGCGATTTAAGCACAGATAATTCCAATGACTGTAATGACGGAGCCTGCGAACTCAAATAACTGCACGTCGCAGAACGTTTAGGTGCAATTTTAGAACTATCGACTGGTACATAATGGAACGGGGATTTTGACTAAATTCATCGAGCCTATCTTTTACGTCTACCGACTACTGGAGAAACTAAATAAATTTTACGTAATAATCAAACGATGACTCCAAGTTCCCCAGCTTTTGTAATAAGTTGCGCGAAAGTATTATGAGGCGAACTTAGTTTCTGACCTTCACGTTTAGATGGCGATATAAGTAGTACGAAAAGTCAGATGAGTCAGTTAACAGGCACTACCATTGCTTCAAAAATTCTATGGCGAACAAACTCCAACGCATACAACATGTAAAGAGTGGTTTCAGCGATTTAGAAGTGGAGATACTGATGTTACTGACAAAGAACGTTCTGGACAATCGAAAAAGTTTGAAGATAGTAAATTGCAAGCATTATTGGACGTAAATTCAGCAAGACCTTCAAACACAGAAAGACCTCGCTAATACGTTAGAAGTCAGTGACAGAGTAGTTGCCAAGCGCTTGCATGCGATGAGAAAGATTCATAAAGAAGAAAAATAGATGCCCCATGATTTGACCGAAAGTGCCATTATGAATCGATACAACATAACACTGTCTTTGCTTGCCAGGCAAAAAAGGAGAGTTTTCTAAGGCATATAGATCTACTATGACAATCCTATGTGCAATAAGTCATGGTTCGACTCAGGCCAACCGTCTACATCGATACCAAAACGGAACATCCACGGCCAAAATGTATTGCTGTGCAGTTGCTGGAATAAGCTGGGTGTGCTGTACTACGAGCTGCTAAAACCGAATGAAACCGTCACTGCGGCGATATGCAAACGCCAACCGAATGATTTGCAACAGAAATTGATCGAATATAGATCAGCAATCGCGAGCAATAGGCGTAAAGTCAATTTCTTACATGCGAACGCTCGGCCACATGTTGCGAAAGCCGTCAAGAACACCCTGTTGGAGCTCGAATAGCACAACCTCGTTGAAACGCACTTCCAACATGTTCATGAAGTGCGAGTAGCGTAAGAAACCGTTCCACGACCGACTAAGTACGTCCACGATTGAAAATTTACTGTTTCTATTTTAAATAGAAATTAGAAATAGGGCTGTTCTCACATGTATTTATACTGTCAACTTAAGATTTTTACATTCGTAAGATACCCTCGGTAGTAAAGCAGCGACTCCTGAAAAAGCTCACGTTCGCAGGGGACTCGGTGGCAGGTTCCCGTCGTGGGTTGAAAAAAAAATTCGGAATATATCTCAACTCGGAAAGGCGAGCCGATCTAATTGCAGCTATCTACCGACAACGGTAAATAAAATACTTCATATTAGAAGATGAAATTTCGATTTATTCCGGCTCGATCGGTAACAAATCGCTAATAGGGAAGGGGAAGGGGGAATATGGAATTCGAGGACGGAATCTATATCACCGCGCGGACGTCCGCCGATACAGATATATCTCTCGGCGATCGTTAAAGGTCGCTCGCGCATTCCAGTCGGCCGGGGGCTAACTGTTTCGCCAAACGAGGCGGGCGGTTTGCCGCGGCGGCGAGGGGGGGAGGGGGAGTACGCTCTAGCAGGCTCTCGCCGCTCTTTCGGCCCTCGCGGATTAACATGTTCCCCTCGCCGCGACGCATTCGAGGGCATTTCAACCCGGGGCGTAATTGGTCACTCATTATAGTTGCGCGCTTCCAAGGCGCATACGCAGAGTCTTGCCGATAGGGGGAGGGGAGGTAGAGGACGATTTCTGAAAAGCGCTTCCCGCGGCGTTTCGTATATATAGATTTGCGAGTCTCTGGGAAGATGGCCCGCGTCATCGGCATCCGAGCCGACTCGCGGCCCGTGACTCGAGTCCGGAATTTCTTAGCCGGCGACGAGACGCGAGGGAGGGGGGAGGGAAGCATCTCTCTCCCCCTTAATCCCAGCTTCGCCGTATGTTAATTTAACGAGGCAGGACGAATGTAAGGCAATGAGCCAATGGGAGGGGGAGTAGGGATCTCGATTTTTAAAATCTAATTGCGCGCAATTTGCTTTTTAACGCGCGCGTGCCCGGACTGCGGGAAATTTCGTATATTTATATAGAAAGATGGCAAAAGGAGGAATTTCACTTCGTCCTTTCACGAACGGACGAGAGGCTGGACGATGGATTATGCGCGTATTACGCGAACGTATAAAAGCATCGAATTATCGAGAGCTTTAAGACTTCGTCTATGGGACTGGGACAATCGAAATGGACGATCGCAGATTCACCATAAATAAATATAAATAGTATAGGAAAAATCCTGCATTTTACGCAAGTCTTGTCGTTCGAATATTTAATTAAAGCCGAAAATCAAGTATTTAATTAATGTAGAAAGTTTATGTAAAATTTCAGATTGATCCAGCAAATAGTCTTAAAAATACAGCTTGTCAAAGTTTGTAATATTTAGCACTGCTCAATGCCGATCGTTTATTAAACAGTAGCGCTTCTTTAGCAAATCAGATATAATATGCGACCCTAGTCGTTGACAGGAGAACTAAAAAGCAACGAGGACATAAGAAATACGCGAAAGCATTTCGTAGATTATTCAAATTTCGGAATTTGTTTAATTATTCTGTAAAAGAACAAGTGCTAATTAACGAAATTCATCAAAGTGAAGCATAAAACATGTTCTAACAGAGTTAACACTCTGACCAAAAATATCATTCAGTTTATCGAAATCTCCAGATTATCTAAAGGGTTTTACAAAGAGAAATGGCGAAAACTTCACTTTTTATAGAAATTTTAATAAAATTTAAGTTTTCATTCAATTCCTCGCTTGTAAACTACCAAAAATTAAGATTTAATTTATTTTATGAGATTGAAATAAGTAAGAAATTATAAACAATGGACCAAAATAGTACAAATTAAATGCGATAAGACAACAGTTTTTTACTATTGATATGGTAGTTATGCTTCTAAATAAAATATACGTTTTATAATTATTGAAAGAAGTAAATCTAGTAAAAATTATTTTAAAAATTAATCACATAAAAATTAATCACGTAAAATATTTAAATAAATATTTTAAGTATCAACACCTAATTTTCAATTAAAAAAAAAAAGTTCGTAAATACTCTGTACTATCTGAACCCTCACGACTGCCATTTTTCTTACGATCCAGTGGCGCCCTCGTAGATACGGTGGACGTTTTATTTGTAAACAGTAACAGAAATGTATCTGACTGAATATCAGCATGAGTATGAAAACGTAGTAGAGAGATGACGTTATTTTAAATAATATATAGAAATTTCGTGACAATTAAAGAAAATTTGACGTCCATTTTGAATTATTGAGAAATCTTAAAGGTTGACAACATCGCACAACATTTAACTATAAATTCCAATGGGATGAAGTTTTCTAATTTATATTTATTTAAGCATTTGATTGCACAAGACACATTTCTAAGAAAATTCCATTGGCTGTCAAATAATTGAAAACGACATTAACAGATGAAGAGGGCACTAATAACGTAAATACAATAAAGAGCGATTCTTATCATTACGTTAACATTAAACATATGCTTCTTATTAAGATATAACATCGGGAAAAATTATCGCTTTAGATTTTAGTATTTTAGAAACTGCATTTCTGAATGTGTTTGCTAGTTTTTGTTTTCACTCAAGCAGTTGGTGTCAAACTATCTTCATAACATGTACACAAACGTAACAATAACTTTATACTTATCTTGATTATTAACTTTGTTTGAAACATTTTTTCTTCATCTTTTTTCCAAAAATTTTCAGAAATTGTAATACTGAAGTAAGAGAGCTAAAAATGATTGCTGAGCTTGGATTTTTGACATTACGTAACATTACCTCATTGCTAAAAACATCTCACATTCTAATATCTTATAATTAACAATTACTGCTTAACCATTCATCATTTAATAATTAGTCTTTTGCTTCACATGCTAAATATTTTAATGTTGTTTTCAAAAGTTCATAATTAACCATACAACGCATCCTTTGAAATAAAATGAAATACATATTCAAATATGACTTTTATTCCTCATATAATTTTTCCTTACTTCTTTCAATTCGTTGAGTAGGTATAATTATTTTGAAAAGATCAAATGAAACATCAACTCAGCCACACACACACACACACACACACACACACACACACATATATAAATATTCAAATAAATCTCCTGACCTTCGAATTTTTATGGCAGCATTCGCATTTTGTCGATGTATTCGGCGAATATCCAAGATTAATTATCGCGCTGACTTTAATTGATTCCAGACAACGCGCAAAGAATAATGCGATTCGCGCCCATCATACGCTCATTCGCACAATATCGCGGTACTCTTCATCTTTTTCTTCTTCGTCTTCTTCCGTCCCTATAGAGCCCCGGGGGGCACCCGTGACGTTTCGAATTCTCGATAAAATTGGCTTTCTGATTTTATCCAAACGAGGCGTCGAGCCTCCGTTTTCAATGCTGTTTTCTTGAAGGAAAAGAAGAGGATGGAAGATTAACTTTAGGATCCGTCTCGCCAGAGGCATAATGAGGAGAAGGTCGATGAGAGATCCTTTCCAACGAAAAGGTCAAGTTGCTTTTTCAAGAAAATCTTGATTATATTAGGATTTGATTATATTATACTATTGAAGCTGAAAAGTTCTCAGTTGCATTTATCAGATATTGTGGGTAAATGCAGAATCTTAATCGGTGCATTGAAAAGTAATTTCTATCCTCGATTGCAATTGTACTCCTAGATGAAATAATCTTCTGGCACAAGATTTCACAGTCAAAACAATGAATTGCTGTCTTTTTGTCAACGAACCTTTATCAAAATCTGGACATAATAAAATTTTTACAAACAATTTAAATTACCAAAGTGATTGTAAAAACGCCCTGAATAATTGGAGAACTATTAATTACATCAAATTACTTAAAAGATAAATAACACAACATGGGCAATGGTTCGATTTATTGGAACATTTGACGTACTCTTTTCTCACTGAAGTTACTCATAGAATAATAATTGGCAGAAAAAGAAAACAGCTAAGACAGAAACTGGTGAATGATGTCAAGTGGTTTCTGTTTTTTTTTCGCATTCTAACCAGCAGATTTCTTATTGGGATATCAAGCAGGGGCCTGGCTCATCTATACTATGGCTATCTCATGTGTAATATGACTGGGTAAAAAACTGCTCTACAGATGGTTTATCTAGAGCTTCGCCAATTTTGCTGACAATAATCATAACTTTAATCTGATGGTAACTCCGACCAACTAAAATTTATAGAAACTGAAATGATTTTTTAAAAACCATTTAATAATTATTTATTGTAATAATCCAGTGTGTATAAAGATATTCACTATATGATCAGGTCGTGATTCAGCACTAGGACTGTCCAGTTGCAATGCATCACTGATGTAATGGATTAACATTAAGAAAACAATAATATAAACCTAATACCACAAGAAGTATAGATATTTGCCAAACATATTCTGCAACAAAGTTTCAAAAGTATTCTTTTAATTTCGAATATCAAAGGAATCTGACAAATAATTTCTTTTTAGTTTCTCTGCAATCACTTACTATAATGACACTTTATTGTGTACATGTTGCATTATGATCAAAATTTGCAAATTTATATAGGACTCTTTTTATAATCATATATCCACAGCATTGCGATGACCATTTTTATGCTGCTGATTACTTCATACATAATTTAAATTGTCGCCATAAGATGTCGTGCGATTATTTTGAATACCTAATAGACTGTGGTATAGATTCATGTATCTATTTTATGGTAAAATACAGTCTTATATAATGATCAATAATTTGTCTGTTCGAAAATAATTACTTTTCCTATTTCAGTTGATGTAATGCAAGTAATAATGTTTACTTCATAAAATATTCATACGTATATAAAAATCGAACTGAGTATTTAAAATAACAAGCAAAAAAAGTGCAGTCAGCGCCAAAATGAGTGGGTAGATATCGAGATAAATTTATTTTCAATATCAAATTAAATTAAACATCCTCAATGATCAATGTCAAACAGTAAAGATTAATAATTAAAATTTTTTTATAATTATATTTAAATTACTATATTTTAGTTAGAAGGACTACTGCGCATTAATGCGTTATGATGGTAAAACATTCGATAATTCTAGAATTAGTTTTCATTGCTTTTCGAAATGAAATGACGTTATTCGACTTGTCTAAGACGTTAGAATGGTTATTTGCAACAAATAGCTGAAAAGCTGATCGTACCAGTTCGTATCAGAATGGTTGTCAATGTAATCACATAAATTTATTTATAATCAATAGTTTCTTTAACAGAAACATATAAACATTTTTAAAACTGTTGGCTTGTCAACACGCATTGTTATACTATTACAAAGCCACGCTCTCATTCAAATTCTGAATCTATACCCGAGAAGTTCCCAATTAGCGGTGGCTGGCAAGTATGTGTCTATTTTTCATTTTTCAGAGCCACGTCTTTCTGACTCGATTGAGCGATTTTTCGCAAAATGAGCAGATGGAGACGAAGATAAGCATCGTGTATCCACAATAATGGTTGAAGAAAACCGCGTGCGCAGAAAAATGGCGTGAATAAAAAAGACAAAAGTTTTATAGGTAGACATATACATGCGAATCGGAGTTCTTGACTAGTTCTCGATATAGTGGGAAAGAGAAAGATCGATGCGCTGGGACGCAGTGATTTATCGATAAACGCAACTTCGCGGGAGGGAAAAGTTTAATTGAAGCTAAATAGCGGGATTTTGGCTGATCTTATCGAAATCCGATCTTAAAACGCGGCTCGCGGCTACCAATTACTTTATTCTCATGATACCGATGGAATCGCCAGATTTGAGAAGTAAGCTCTATACATAGTATAAGATCCCGTCAAATTTCCGAATAATCGATCGTGCACGAGTTGTAACGTTCAACTGTTCAATAAGCGAAGAATTTCATCGATCTTACATATGTAATATATAGGGTCATTCCGGAAAATTGAGATAATTTCGTCAATTAGCTATCCCGGGCCCTTGTAAAAAGTCGAACACGTTACTAATCGCCGAGACTGAAAAATGTTATTTCGCGGCAACGCAGGGATAGAACGCGTATTGATTAGCGTTTCATAGACATTGCGTGTAATGAAAAAGTAACTACTTCGTCGGCTCTCGTTTTCATCCCGAAAACTCCCAGAAAATGCGGCGAGATAATAATGCTCACGGCCTCACGGATCGAGAGAGGCGCTCGATTCGCTCCAACCCCACCCCCCCCCTGGCCCTGCCGACTTGACGCGACCGTTATCAGCGCGCTGCATATCAGTCTCGCCCTCTCTCTCTCTCTCTCTGTCTCTCTCTCGGCTTCCTCTCTGTCTCGAAGTTATACAATATAATGTAGCCGACGTGTGGGCAGGAAACGAGCTTATAAAGAGCCTATCAGGTGCTTGGCGCGCAGGCTCGCACGGCCACGTATATTATATACCTGCGTCTTCTATATATACATAAATATATATATATATATATATATATATATATATATATATATATATATATATATCTGCCTCGCGGATCTGACTTAATTAACGCTTTAATAAATACGATTTAACGGTCCAGCTTCCGCGCCGCGCGCGTTTCGGTGCGCGCGCCCATATATATATATATATATATATATATATATATATATATATATATATATATATATATTAATAGCAACGGCCGCGGGGACGACTCTCTCACGCGCGCGCGTAATTCGTCCCGTATAATATATAGAATGCCACGGGGCGGGCTAGAGTCCGTCGCCTATGCGTCTATAGATATATGTACCATATATACACCCACGCGTATACAGGTATGCGTGTACCGCTGCTGTAAACTTATTGTATATATATATATATATATATATATATATATATATATATATATATATATATGAGCTGTGTAGCAGCCTCGTGATATACAACAAACAGGATAGTCGTTTTAATTAACGTCTCGTATGCACGGACGTTACCTCGCCGATTAGAGCCAGTATTTTTTGTATATATAGCTATAGGGTGTGGGAGGAAGGACGAGGTTTCGATGGAAATGCGAGCGGGAGAGGATGCGCTAAAGTATTATTAAGATTCGCTCGTGATATCGGCCCTTAATTTGTTTTTTTTTCGTTTTTTTAACGCGCCGCCCTGTAATTATTGGAATAATTGCATATAGTTATTATAAGATTGAAATTAAATATTCGTTTAATATGTTGAATTATTATATATATAAAATAAATTTATGACAGTATTATTATTATTATTATATATATTGACAAACATTTTTTATATTACAAAAATATTGTTTAAATATAGTACAAGAAAAGTGTTACAGTAATTATTATTATGACAGCTTTTGATTATGACATTGTGTATAAAATTTATAAAATAAAATTTATATAATAATTGCAAACACAAGATAATAATTATGAATAATCATGATGGAATTTTAATTTCCTTTCACTTTTCAGGTCCAATAATAAGATAAGGACATTTCGACGTATATGTAGACATGAAAATTAAAAAACAATTTTGAACGTACTGTACATCGGCAAGCGTGAAATTTGATTTTACTCACGGACAGAGCGAATAATTTTATTAATAATGTTAAGCAGTGTCTGAAGAAAAACGTATTACGTTTAAGCCGGCCTTGCCTGTACGGATGGATATGCATCGAAGTCACTGGTTGTCATAACTAATCTTAAGAAAGTCGTTCCTCCTTTTGATGCAACAGTTATAAATTTCAGACTCATTTGATTATTCTATAATTTTTATTCCAGTGTACCTTCATTAGTCAATTAAAATGTCATTCTGACAGTCATTGAACAAAATAAACGCAAATATGATAAAATAATATTTAACAATTTTCATAATACGTGTATGCAATAAATATTAAATATATGTATTAAAAAAAAAAAATCATGCGTAAATAAAACGCCGTCAACCTTTGTTCATCGACTGTAGAGTTATTATTTATCATTTTTATAAGAAACAAAGCCGCCCATTTCAAAATATCCCAATAATTGTTTAGCTCCTGATGCAATCAACTTTTTAACTACATTTACAATAATTATACGACCTTGACCGTACAAAGGTGTGTTTGCATATACATATAAAGGAGTGCTTTTTTATATGGCAAAGATTAAAATAATATATATATATATATATATATATATATATATATATATATATATATTACTCATAAAAATGATAAATAGGTATGAAGACGCTATAATTATATAAAAATTGGCGTAACGATTATCGCTGTGGTTATAAATCAAATAATGGGAAAATTGTATCTAACAACGAGACGATAAATAGGTAACAATTGCGTTCGTTTCATTGTCACTTTATGCGCTCCGAGGGATAAATATTATTATTATTATTATTATTATTATTATTATTATTATTATTATTATTATTATTATTTCGCTTTTCTTTCAAAAAAAGACCACGAAGGAGGCTAACTTTCATGACTTATCAATTACCATTGGCGGCTCGGCGGTGACACGAGAATTTTTGAGGCTTATGCATTATATCTATATAGTTACATCGAAGCGTAGCAAGATCAAGAGAGAAAGAGAATGGCAGAGAGAGAGAGAGAGAGAGAGAGAGAGAGAGAGAGAGAGAGTATAAGGGGGAGGTAGTATCGTCGAGAATTAGCATTTTCCCATAAATCACTCGCGTACAGTCGCGATGATCGCGCTATAAATTACCTTCGTTGAGTATGGCTTATATAGGCCCGCGCGCATCCTCCACTATATATATATACACACAAATAATTCGCGATGAATGCACTTATTGTGCGCTTGCGGAAAATGTTTTAAACGCCGCGCCAGAATCTCGAAGTTATATATTATTGATGCGCGCGTCGATTAACAGTGAGCGTGCACGCGCTTCTTATGCGAAAGATCATCTCGCCATACATACATACATATATATATATATATATATATATATATATATATATATATATATATACATATAGTGTTTAATGCAGCTCGGTGTGGCTTATGAATGGATAGGCTTTAAATTGTCGAGGGAGATATACTTACCCGCGTTTTGAAAACTTCATCCGAGTTAGATATGTGTGTGTGTGTGTGTGTGTGTGTATAAATAAATACACCTTTGATAAATAGGTTTTATTGGTGGTGCTGGGACAGGGGGTGTTACATTACCGCAAATTTATATATTGGTTTTCTATACCGTTGCACGTGATGTCGTTTCGAATGATTTACATGCCCATACGCAATGTAAAAACGTCAGCGTGCGATTTGAATGGAATCCTACATATATATATATATATACGTGCATAGTGATCATTTAATTTTGCAAATCAATTTGATAGAATTTTGTACTCGATTTTCCATCCTTTCGTTCGAATGTTTAAAAATCAAATAGATAAGTTATTGGCTGTTGGTGTTTGGTGTTTGGTTGCACGATGATACTTCTATAGATAATATATAATGCTTATTCAAATTGAAACCAAACTTTCTTTAAGGGGATTCATTACCTCGCAGTGACAACATGAAAAAGGAGCTTTTGAAATATGTTATAAATAACATATATAAATTTGATCTTTTTTACAATAATTAGCCTGTAATTTGAGAGTTTTTTAGGATTCCAAGGAAACCGATAGATTAAATGAGCTCCAAACTGAGGATACTGCTGACTAATATATTTATTTGGATACGAACAGAGAGAATTTAATTGTAGTTAGCAAATAGAAAATAGGAAAAAAAAAATAATAGAAAAAATTTTATAAACATATTACCGTTTGCTTAGTGAATTATTGATGAATTTTCACACTTTAGATTTTAATTTATTTTTTCTATTAATCTTTCAATTAAATTTTCTCTGTTCGTGCCATAAAAAATGTATCTAATAATACTTTAAACTCATTTCGTCCATCGGTTTCATGGGAACCCTATGGGCAGTGAATTTCGACTTTGCAGCTACTCCCTCTGACAGCTTCAAGTTATGCGGATTTAAATAGGTCATTAATCCCTCAAATTATGGATAATACTGCCTACTTACTATAGAAAAGATAAATTTTATGTCTTATATTTATAACAGATTCCAAATTCTTTTCTTGTTTTTTTGTTTTTTCTTTTTGTAATTTAAAGATGATCTGTACTCTTAAGTACTTTCCAACCAAGTAACCACTTTCATGGATTTAAATATATTTTATATTAAGCTCGTTCTTGGTTGATTTTAGTTAAAGTTCGAATTATTTATGTGAAATGGTTTCTATTGAATGGAAAATTAGAGCCGAAATTTTGAACTACTTAAATTTCGATAACTAATGTACCGTAAAATTATTATTATTATATACATTGGAGTATTAAATCTCAATATTGTTTTGAAAAATATACTGTTTAAAAAAAATATTTGTTCGAGGCTAATAAGCAGATGTGCTCGGGAGGAAGTTAGCATTCCTTAAAGAAACGAACTTCCTATTCTCTATTTTTACATACAAGATAACGGATACCTGAAAGACGTTTATTAATTAGTACCACACGTTTCGTTGAACCGAGCAATTTATTTTTGTACGGAATATAAATATATGTCTTATAGATCGTGAAAAGAATTCAGCCGTTTTGAAACAATCGAGAGAGAAAAATGTTGAAATTTTATCCTTAATAGATCAGACTGCAGATTGCGTTTCTTAAAATTGCCAAGGTGTGTTTGCTGAATATCTTTTGGCATTCGTGATAAAATGAATGGTCCCGTTTCAAATGTACATCTATAACTCGTTCTTTTCAGCGAAGCCGTTATTAACACAAAAATACATTAGATTGTAAACTAGACTTTGTTAAATTAATCAAATAACTCACAACGTTTTATATTTTCTCATTTATTCATTTCTTAACATAATAAATGGATTGATAAATCCTCTATAAACATATATCATATATAAATAATTAAATACGGCCACTATAATAATTATACAATATTATTTGCCCCTAATAGTATTAGGACGATATGTAACAATTAAACATAAATTTTTAACATTAAGAATCTAGAATTTTAAATGGTGAAAATCAATAATATTCAGTAGATTTGTGTTAAACTTTATCAGCGCATTCTGAAACGTATCTACTCAAGATAACATATCCCAAAGTCTATGGAGCCGATTAACTATCAACGGTTAAGAATTTTGTATAATAAGCATTAAATTAAACTTAAATCTAAAATAATGTGCAGATTTTTTATTTATATTTTATTTTTTTTGGAAAATTACAAGGAGAGCCATGTGCTTTAGTCCTGAATTTGGTTGTGGATCGCAGAATCTTTCCTAGTATACCTAAGCAACTGTCCAGCCATCCTCTCCAATGCCCCATTTGGTCCAGAAATTTCTAGAATACAAATATTATTTTCTCTCCTCCTTGGCAATTTCAAATGACTCTGGTCACAAGGGATAGGGAACGATTAATGCGAGATTCCTGACGCCGCGATTAATATTCAGTATTTTATATGATTTCAACTGATGAAACAGCGTTCGCTGAAAGCTCGCCAATAATTTTCTAATGAGAAGTATTAAAAAATAAATCTAGTCGCGAATAAAATCAAAATATTTTCTATAAGTTTCCTGGATCAATTTTCTGTTAAAATATTTTCGTGATTCGAAAACTATAGTTTCGTACGCTGGTAGATCTAAAAATAATTATAGGCGAATATAATTATTGTAAAAAGTATTATTGAAAGAATCGATAGAGCGACGTTCCATAAGATAAAAAAAAGTCAATGAATAAAAAAGATAATTCAAAAGCCTGAGTGTAGCGTCAATTGTTAATTTTATTTAAAAGTATGACTCTAATCATATTTTACATAGATCCGCAAAAACATAGCTGATTATACAACAGGACTATCATGCAAGCTTGCGTGAACCCCGTGTAAAAATAGTACGTAAATACATTAAATTATTATCTAAATTCAATTATAAAAACAATAACAATCTCTTTACTGTGCCAAAGAACGTAAGGATATCGCAAGTAACGTGACTCTTTCTTAATACACCGTTTAAAAATATCACCTCACCCTACGGGGTTGTAAGACTCGAATTTCACGCTTATCCATATACTATACAGCATCAATTCAAAACTTAACTCTCAATTTCCGTGCCCATACCAAAATGTCGAAATATTTTGATTCATATTTTCTTTAATTTTAGCCCCGTTGGCAACGCGCCGATCTTATGATACCATCGTCAAGGGAGGCAGCCTGCCGCGTTAAAAAGTGAAGTACAGTTTCCGTATGATACGATGTAGAGAAACAAGGAAAGAGAGAGAGAGAGCGAGGTAGAAAACGAAATACGTCCCATTTCTATCACTTTCCCCACAGTGCTGTACTTAACGACGCTAAAAAGTGCGCCATTTATATACTCTGCCTACGGATTTTAAGGTCCGGTAAGGGCTGGGAGTCTGAAACAGCTAAGCAATCACTGCTCGGCTGGAGATCAATGGAAGAGGGATACCTCTCTCTCTCTCTCTCTCTCTCTCTCTCCGTATGTGAAACAACGCGTATCCTTCGCTCATCGCGCTTTAACCGGCTAACTACGCGCCTGTAAGCTCTATAAGGTGTTGACCGCCCGCCGCGCGTTCGGCTGGAAAATCGATTGGCCTTTTTCGAAATCTCGGACTGCACGTCGGATTCGATGCGAGCAATAATTTTCCTCGTCCATCGCTTGGACGATCGGCTCGCTTATCGATCCTTGACTTACAGCTGTTCCATCGAAATCTATTTATCTGAGTATCTTGAAAGGTCATTATAATAATAGTTGCACGCATTGCTGAAATATCAAAAGGAACCTTTTGATTTATCAATAAGTAGTGACAGATTAGATTTCCATATTGTCGATTTATCGAAATAAATATCGAGAAATAAACATAATAGGTAAATATAGTTAAAAATCATGAATCATAGGTGTCGATAAAATTATTGACTTTCGTAAATTCAACTGATCTCGTCATTTAGCTCAATAATATTCTTCTTTTTCGTTAGATTGTGAATTTATTTTACCATTATATTATCAAATTTCTTTGAATTTCTTGTTCCTTACTTTCTTTGGTAGATTATA
The DNA here is from genome assembly GCA_018907035.1 of Sycobia sp. Sy_11. NCBI lineage: Eukaryota > Metazoa > Arthropoda > Insecta > Hymenoptera > Epichrysomallidae > Sycobia > Sycobia sp. Sy_11. The sequence continues at coordinate 8,772,823 of JACCIC010000002.1, read as the reverse complement.
TAATAAGTGCAAAAATATTGTTTTTCTTTTCACAACGTTTAAATGACAATAAAAGTGTTGTTAATATTAATACGTTTGCATTTCACGAGATTTTGGATTTATCTTAGCTTTATATTAACAAATTATCTTAATTTGTTTCTTTAAATGATTGTGTGATAGTTTTTAAATTTACCATTATAATTTAATTTTAATTAATTAATAGTTGATTTTCGAAATGAAACCTCTTACATCGCCTATATGGAGGAGTAAAAAAACCGCGCTTGTAGTGCCAATGTCGGTGTTGGGGGAGGGGACTTTTGTTTATTATTTATCTTTGAATAATTACCATTTAAAAAGGAAAGTTCCTTTTTCTTCTTTTTAATTACATTTTACTCTTGAAGCCCTCGTCCAATTCTTTAGAACATTATAGACAGAAATCGTGAGATCTTCATAAAAAATATGGGCTTACGTATGTCGTGAAAATTCAAATCTATCGATACCTTATGGTTCTTCTCGTATCTCAATATATCCCTATTCCTTTTGTTTTCATTGTTAAACTTTTTGTTTCAAAATATCGAAGTCTTCCAAATGCCGCATTATATTTTAAACTATTTCATTGTTAATTTTAACGTGCCACGGATTTTTAAAAATTGATCGACTCAATTATAAATCGCTCAAAGTTTATTTGATTTTTGTAACCGCATTAAATTTTCGAGACGCCAACGGAATAATCGTTGTTTGAAAGAACTGAATTGTGTGTGTGTCTGTGTACATGTGTGCGCACGCGTATCTTTGCCTTGTATAAGTCACCTGCCTCGTCCGTCTTTTTCCGTTTCACTAATAAAGTGCCTCGAGCACACGGAGTTGCAATCTTCTTATATCCGTGAATAAATGGCCAATCGCCCATAATCTAGACGATCTCTCCGTTATTCCAATACACAAATGTTACGCGACTCGCGTCGTAAAGAGGCTGTTTGCAAATCAATGTTTACAAATTAAACCCTATGCTCGTGTCTCTCTTCCTCAAGATATTAACCATTAAATAAGATTTTAGTCGATCTCTTCCTTAATAAAGCACGTCCTTTTCCTTCGTGCACTTCATCTCTCTCTCTCTCTCTCTCTCTCTCTCTCTCTTTCCGCAGCACTATGCAGCACTATTTTAAACACACATACACACAAGGCACTCGTTCTATCCTCCTATATAAAGCCCCCCCCCCTCTCTGCGCGCGCTACCACCAACAATTTATACAGCGACATTCTTATGGCCCACTTATGCGTTATGGCCAATGGTCGAGGGCTTAGAAGTCGCCGGACCGAACGTGAGAGATAGAAGAGCCCAGGATGATGGAAGGGGGAAGGGGGGAAGGGTGGGATTAATGCTCCGAGCCGATAGTCGTGTTTACGTCCGTCGACGCGCGAGAACCGCGCGCGGAGCGAGGTGTAAAAAGGAGGAGGGGGGATGGGGGCAAAAAGAACCGGGGCTGAATTAACGAGGGAGCCTCTCGAAGGGGCGGAGGGACGGCAAAAAAGCCCCTGTACTTTATGGAATCCCCCGTATATAATAATAGTTTAGAGGCGGTGGGTTTTTTTGCGTTTCTCCGATTGACACTGCCGGCTCTTTAACGAAGACTATATAAAGATCTTGGAACAGGGAGGAAAAGCGTAAAACAGTTGCCTACGTCTCCGGAACGTTGAAATTGTCGATCTTGTGTATCTAGTTTTTTTTTTTTTTTAGAACGGTTAAACAAAGAATCGAGAATGAGAGTGGTTGGGCAATATTTTTGCGATTCGCACGGAGATGCACATGGATGATCGCGAAAAATAAAAAACTTTCAAGAAAAAGCAGAAAATACAGTAGGTATAAGAAACAGAACACTGAACTAGGTGGTAACGACGACATTGGGAATTCTCTACTTCTTTCATAATCACTTCTTCTGAAACGATTCAGTGTTACTTGGGCGAAGGTTTGTTCTTTATCAAATTCTAATTTATCGAAATGGTCCACCGTTGCAATCGAACTATCGCTACAATCGAGACGTTCGCAATGCTTGGATCAGTGGCTGAATCGAGTTCTATAATACACTATGAGAGGTAGAGTTATATTCGCTTTGCCAGGTCGTCGATCGGAACTAACATTTTTGCATCCCATCGATCCTCAATGCCGTGACTAGGAGACTTTTAACTATCTGATCGTCCAACCGTATCTTCCTCGCTGTCCAGATCGAAAAATATTGATATCGGAATCAGGTCTTGGCAACGCTTGCTTACGACGGTGTATCTTGGCTCCTTTCTGATAAAGGTGGCATAAAATGTGAAGAATGAAAATAAGCCATCGTCCTGGGTTTTCTGTAATCTTTCGAACTTATTTTGTGCAAAGCGCGTTTCACCATAATTAATCACGTGTTCGTCACTTTCGGAAGCTTCCGATCATTCGAATCTGTTATTTCCGATTCCAGAGGTTATAAAAATAAACGGCTGAAACTGATTGAATTATTTATCAAAGAGTTCACGGCAAAGAATTTCAAACAGCCAAGTCCCTCGTTAGTTTGGTTAGATGAAATTGAAGTTTCGTTCGATGCACTGACCGACATTGGGTTAGTATTAATCTAAGCCACGTACATGGGTCTACTACATCCTACATATATTCTTGACCTAGACTTTCTGACCGCTAGGATAGCGGTCAGATTTTTTAGCCATCTCTGAAGCTCAACTAACAATCTCAATCTTGTAGACTTAAGTATAGACATGATCATTTTGACGCTTTTCGATCTTAAGTATCGCTCTAGCTTAATCAACTTTCTTAGTTACAAGGAGAGCTAATGATATTTAGGCGATGACGGCCTTGATTTACATTAACCTTCGTAATTGTAGTTATCTATAAATTACATCATGTAAAATTTTAAGAACAAAAGATGCTCCATTTCTAAGACATGAGATACTTTATTCTTGAAAAATTAGTACTTTTGCTATTCTTCCCACCATGAAACGAGCAGGAAATTCAGTAAATTTCAAATCTATCATAAGTTTAGATAATAAAAAGCAATAATTTTTTTTTATTAACCGAATGTTTTTATCAATTTAGTGGAAGTCCGTACAATCAGAAGCCAGAAATTTGATTAAAACATACTTTAACTGCATTAAGCATAAAATTACTTAATGTAATATAGTTTTAATAAATTATCCTTGATAAATTGGATGTAATGTATAAACAGGAACGAACTGGTTTATTTAAAGAAGATTAATAAGAAGATGAAAAAACTTTGGGTACATATTTTAAATTGCTACCGAAAATCGCACACATCAACATTTATAATCTTGTGAACGAGGCCCTTCATATAATTGATCGATCAAACGAGCTTACCTGTAAGTGAAGTTCGATCGTAATCAACTGAAGAGCTCCGTCCAAAGAGATTACACGCCCTCCAATAAATATATAGAATTACATTTCCCTTTCAGTACTCAATATATATACACACATATATATACACTCCCACAAACACACACCAATACACCGCAAATACACTACCAATTTTAAATCAGTCTCTAAATAATGAAGTTGCCAATCCGAAGCAATAAAGGCATGACATAGTGCGGACCGTCCTCTCTTGATCCAGTCTAAAGCGCTGTGATTATACGGAGTGTGTCTGCAGAACAACATTTGTAATCTCTTCGAATTAATCTTCGATCAAGGCTCTTCATATAATAAATTGCGATCGAACTTCAAGCAAGACCCTTTCATCGTTCAATTATTATTTACGGCCATCGTGCATTCGCACTATTAAAAAATAATAATATAAGAACACACACACACACACACACACACACACACACACACACAAGTAAAATTCTCGTCCGGCAACTATAAGAATGAAACTCGACCAAAAAAAATATCTGTTAATCTTTACTAATATTATTTGACTGATGTCAGATTCAACTGATATAATCGATATGTAGCAGAAATCCTGAATTTTTTAATTTCAATATGTAATTGTATCAATGTGAAAAATCTAGTTTAAGAAACATATAATAATTATTATTATTATTAGTATTATTATTGTTGTCGCTATTATTATTGTTTTTATTGCTGTCGTTGTTGTTATTATAGCCACCATTTTTTTCGTTGGTAAAAGTAATTAGTCATAAATAACAATTATTTTACAGACAGAACATTATATAAAAGATACAGAATAAGTTTGAAGAAATTTAAATTATTTATTGAAGTATTTATTCGCACACAAATTTCATTCTAAATTTTTTCAGATCACGCAGGCATTGGAAGGCATAGCTGTGATACAAATGGTATGATTAATTTTATGATCTGATTTATTCACGATTGAGGTTTCGGGGAAGTTTAAAATTAAATGACTCAATTTTTTTTTACCATTATCTATATAACAGGAAACAAGCAATTATAATAACTTATTGCTTTAAATAATTGCAAAATTAACATATATAGATGGTGCATATGCTGAGATTATTTTGATCACCGTGTGCGCTTCGATCGTTTCAGAACCCCTCCCTCCAGATACACGGAACTAATACCAAATAAGATTGTAACCATCGTCTTTCCGTCTCAATCTCTTACTCGTTTGTGCGCGAATACAGCCTTCGAATCTGCAATGAAAACCTGGCGGTGAATTCAGTCATAACTTTTTTTTATTAGCAAATATTAGTCGATCGCTACAAAACTGTTGGTATTCTTACTGTTGGCTTCCGCTTAATTACTTGTCAATTATCCAAATATGTATTATGTTTATTTTGAAATTTTTTTCTTACTTGTTTTCTTATGTATGTATAATAGTAAATTTTTTTTGCCAAGCTGTATAATGACTTTTCGATTAATTATATAGTTACTTGTTGCTCTTTATGCGGTGCTCTATTCTAATGATGTTGGTAGATCTCTAAGAACATATATTTTTAATGGGATCTGTAAAAGTAAATATTTATACTGACTTTATCTTTTATTTTACTGCATAAGCCTAATTGATTCTTAGTATTTAGTTCTATGTTATTAACAAAAAAGGCATCACACAATATTTACAGTTGCCTCATTGTACTTAGACAATGTAAAATAAACACGTATTTGATGCAATGCATGCATCCTCGTTTAACTTTTTTTAATCTTTTCAATAATTAAATTACCATCCAAATACTGGTCACACAATTCAGCACTGTATATCTTGATTTTTTGTTCTAATTCCTTGTATTTCAAAATGATTATGAAACTTATCTTCTTATATTAAAATGGACCTTACAGGCCTATTTTTAAATGAATTAATGTATTAAATGGTATTATTTATTTCATTAGTTATTTTTTCAATATACTCATCAAACATTTCACCCTTTTTTCACAATTTCAATGTATGATTTCTTAAGTTTTAAAATAGCACACGATAACTTTTTGCAAATATTATAAATTATAAATTATAGTTAAGCTTCTGAGTTGATTGATTAACTAAGAAACTGAAGATTAATTTTCATTGCATATACACTTCATAAATGAAATTCGATTCATTTCATTTTTATTGTTCGTTATCTGACGTACTCCGTGATATGTACTTCCTCGATCTTATGGTCTGATATCATAGGAAAACAAAAGTTCCAAAAACTATACACATTTTGGAATTCATTTATATATAATGTAGTCAACTATTTAAATATATAAGTTAAAATAACTTTTAAGTATATATATATATATATATATATATATATATATATATATATATATATATAATGTATCCCTTCGTAAACATAAATCTTATATGAGATTTTCTAAAAGTGTGTAAGTACTGTGTACTGTACTGTACAAGTACTTACAGTGTGCAAAAGTAAAAAATTTCATAACTAATCTCATAACAAATTCCATGAAAAATAAATAATAACATTTGGTACAATAATTAATTAAATATGAAGAGAATGAAGGATCTTTTGATTAATACAGGTAAGGCATTCATTTTTTTTTCTTATATTTAATACATATAATAAATGTAGAAGTAATTGGTTAACCAGTCATTTTAATGAGTGTGCAAGACTCGCACAATCATCGTTTCTTAAAGGAATCTCATTTTTTACACTTGAGATAAGCGTGCCTGTTTTTCACATCGTGACATAAGCAAAAGTTTTTACGCACTGATCAAAAATCTAGCACTTTGGACATTAAAAAACTGCGTAAACTAAAGTTTCACGCATTCGTTTATAAAAAAAGCATCTTCAAATTATCATTCGAATCATGGGTATGCTGTTCCTTAGCGGCTACTAATTTTACCGACTTATTTATTGTTACAAATTGCTATAACGATATTAGTATTTATTGTAAAATGGAAAATAGATTAAATCTGTATATCGAAAGACACGGACCAATTGTTTGTGAGAATGATTTTATTGAGAAAACATTCAACAAATAAATTTTGTAAACCTTTGTTCCCTTATAAATTGACTTCGTCACTCGTTCCGAGCACCGCCTCGTTTCGACAGATCATCTGTTCATTAGCCTCGGCTACATATTACAAATATATTATTCGGTTCGACTGGTCGATCATCAAGTATGATCCTGCGCCACCTCTCTAAATCTCGTCTTTATTTTTGTTTTTAATGCACGGCCCTATGCTTCTGTTAATTTCGCTCTTTTCTCTGACACCGTCTCTCATCCTCTCCGCGTATTGTACACACACACACACACACTCACACACACTCACTCACTCCGACGAGAACTCGAAGGGGGCGCGCGATAAGCGGAGCCGCGGAAAAAGCAAGCTAGACTTCTCGGAAATCTCGTGGAATCGCGCCGCGGGGTCCGCGCTCGGATCGGTGAAAAAAAAAAAAAAAAAAAAAAGAAAATAGCGTCGGAATCACCGGTTGCGCGTGCGGCGTCCCAGGCGTTCGCACCTGTATGTATGTACATATACATGCGCTCTCGGGCGATGGTAATAACAGCTCGTAAAGATGTGCAATTAGAAAAAAATTTTTTTATTCGGCTGTAATAAATGACGATTGCCGTATATTACAACCGTGATTCAGATCTGATTCGAGGCGGGATTTATGGATCGGCCCGAGAACGAAGGAGTTAAATTCGCCGATGGCTTCTCGCCGTCGCAGATGCCGACTTAATGAGTGAATAAGGGCGCTTGAAAACCCGAATCCTCTTACAACTGAAAATCGCGTTGCTTCGTTTTTTTCTTTCAGTTGGGACAGCCAATTTTCATCGGCGTGGATGACGCGGAATGTTGAGCGGCGACGATGTCACTTACTCGGTTGTTGTAGCGGAAAATTACGTACGGCCTTGAAATATACTTTACAGCGGCAAATTTAATATAAAGAGGCATTTTCGATGTATGGTTTGATCAAAATCCATTTGCTAGTCTTCGATTCGATCGCAGCAGTAATAAATCGTCGAAATATGGTTAGTAAGTCTGGAATGTTTTTATTACTCTGTATAATAATAATAATTCTATAATTTTCCCTATAGTGCGGCAGATTTTAAAGGATAAGTATAGAAAAAGCCAATCCGCAACCACGAGAGAAGTCAGCAAATGTAATTTTCGAATAAAATTATGAATAAACTATACATAAATTATATAACAAAATAATGTTTAAAGTTGCTTTGAATATTCTGTATAAGTAAAATACCCTCTTGAAAACGATTGATTCTATCAAAAGCTTACATTCACGTTCATCTCATGAAAATTATGATATTCCTTACTCAACACTGTTAATCTTATCTATATTTTGATTTTTTAATAACATTTTTTTTAATAATATATATTTATAATTAATAAAATTTAATAAAAAAAGATTATATATACATTAAACAAATGTGACTTATACCATCCACTCCTTTTATATACTTATCGAATATATTGATCAATCCGGTAATGAATGCAAATTGAGTTTATGAATTGAATCAATTTTATTAATTAATTTCGATACTGATTTTTTTTAAAAGTCTTAAATTGCACGGTTCTTCTATAAGTAAAGTAATAACATACGAAGTTACTCAGAAAAATATTAAGCCAGCGATAGTCTACGTTCTTTGTTTTTTGTTCCTTAAATATCTGTTAACTACTTTACGTTTAGAAACAATATCCACGCATAATTCGACTAAATTTTTTAAAATTTACCTTCGAACCTATAATTATTCAAAATATACCTCTGGAATGCTTTTGTATCCCACCGAAATGCCATGCCGATCTCCTTCCCTCGAGTGCTCATCTCCAACGGTACCTAGCCATTATACCTTTACGTAGGCATCGTGCGAAGTGATACTAACGCTCCAGGTGGTAAACAATGCAAGTTCCCATTCAAGAAGTACCAATTGCGCGAGATTATTTATTATCTGTCTTCGTTAATCGTGGACAACAGTAAAAATCTGCGCCTGTATTGTTGATAATACAATTTAAAAATATATAATAATTAAATAAACTCTAACCATTGTCTGTTCATGCATGTAATGCATATCCCAATTTCGATTACAAGTGTATTGTGCGAAAAAGATTTTTATTCGTGTTAATCCTCAGTATTACGAGAATTAAAGACAATTGACAGCATATTTATATATATATACGTCAAAAAGAAAAGAGTCCTGTTTAAATTCTATACCATATAATTCTTTAATTATTACGACTTGTTTTTCACATTGCAAACCGTTGCAAATATATACCGTTCGAATATAAATAAATACAAATAAAAAAATCAAATTCATTTGATATTAATTAAATAATCATTTGATTTTTGATTATCGGAAATTGGAACTCCATCAGTAGAATTGTTATCCCTGGATTTCGGAAATATAAGCGTGACAGCCTTCTATCCGAAAATTGAAACCATAACTCGCAATTAAGATTCGCCCCTTCTCCCTTTCCTATGGAACAGAATCGGTGGATCGTGAAACGAGCGTTGCTGCGAAGAGATCATAATTTTGGAGATCCATTTTTGGGTGTACAAAGTGCCCCCCCCCCCTCAAAGAATAAAAACAAGAGTCCTTCCTAGCTGTTAAAGTCCGATGCACATTGTATGGCTGGGATGTACGACAGGCTTGTGATCGGGACCAGGGGGCGAGGAAAAATCATTGACGTACCCAAGCGAGGAGTAATGACCGTTGAAGTTTGATATTTGTCCGTAATCATTGTATGAGACTGGATAAGGTTAATCAAAATTGTCACATTTGTTATAAGGCTCAAAATAGAAGTGAAGGCGGTTTTACAATAAAATTGCATTATTCAAAGTACTTCGATTGATAAGATTCGCAGTTATTTTTACTTTTGAAAAAAAAAATATTTCTTTAAGAGATAATATCGACACGCAAAATTAAACTCTAAAAACGTATCTAATCGATAGAAATTTTTTGGGCACACGGCGAAACATGTACTATTACTTTAATATGTAAGAATAAGATAAATTTTTCTTTAGAAAAATTTTAAAGATTATAGAAACTAATGATTTCTAAAAAAAAATAGTATAGCCTGGATGAGAGCTTAGTATCCATTAATGGAAGGTATCCCATTACAAAATAAGATACTTTCTGCAAATATAAAAATAATCTTTCAAGTGTGCCGAAAACTTGCCAATCTTGCCTATTTACAATAGTATGATATCAGTTAATAAAGATGTTCGAAAGGAAAAGACGTACGTACAGTGTGCCGTAAAATCAAACTTGAATTTTTATCGCTAATGTTTCAAAATTATAGCATGTAGCTGCAATTCCCGTAACAAGATTGATAACACTCGTTTTTCTTGGATAAAAAAAATGTGTGTCACGTATTATTTAAAACTACGTTGGGTAATAATAATCAATTTAGCCAGGTGTTCATCTGGTAATTTTCTTTTAGAAGAATCGTTCGATGACTAGAATCGAAGGAATTTATTCGTCGACGTTATGAGGTGGAAAGAGTAGTTCAGACAACGCCGGCGTGGACGCTCGAAAGGAATACACAGATATATCCCCCACACTTGCTCCCCGCACCGATTCGCGGTATGGATTTGCGCAGATATATCAGTAACGTATTATGCGTAGGGCGGATGGGGGATATAAGCTAACTGTACAGAGAGAGAGAGAGAGAGAGAGAGAGAGAGAGAGAGAGAGAGCATCAGACGACGAGAGCTCGTTTATATCGTGCCCGATATCAAATTATTCGCAATGTTTAATTTGACTTGAGCGAATTACGAGCGTAACAAAAGTATTATTGTTATATTTATAATGGGTCGTTGTGCCGCGCGACCGCGACGCGATGGCCCTTATTATAGAGGTATAGCAGCCTCCTTTGATCGAGTAAGGCGATATCGATATACTTTTGATTAAAATCTGCAATTCATATTATGTTTTGGCACGCACTGCTCAAGCAGCTCGGGATCAATACTATTATCGTCCAGACTGACATGATACATGATTTGAGTTATTGCTATTGTTATTCTACTTCACGAGAAGTCAACAAATTTTGAACTGTTAGAGGTGGTTGAAAAATATTTATTGATAAACTGGCTTTATTTATGTAAATATTTGTGCTGTTATTTATTTATTCATAAATAAACTCATGAACTACTTTTTCAATAGCAAGTAAAGTTTTAATAAATAATAACAATATAATAGTATAATAAACGTACAAAATAGGATATCATTTACTTCGTTAAACTTTTTGCAAATGTCAATGGGTTTGGATCCAAAATTCTTAAGTTTAAAAAAATTGAAAAAGACATAGCTAAAACCTTTAACTGGCTAACAAAAACTATCTGAAAGAGAAGTAGATTATTGCTATAGACAGTGAAAGTTAGGTTGCGATTTTAATAAAACTTTTTCTTTCAAGTTTCTATTTTTTCGTAGCTAGTAGAAAAGGTAATACAATTTCTTGTTACATTTTAGACCATTGGTGAAGATTTTACTTCGAATTATTCTTTTTCTTTCAATTCTTTCATATTGCTCTTAACTTAACCAAGCAATTAAATAAAATTTACCTGGTTATCAAGCTTATAGGTGCAGTCATAATAAAGCAAATCAATTTAAATTAAAAGGAGATATAAAATTATAAATAAAAATTCGTGTAGTAAGATAAAATGACTAAACTCGATGAGAAGACAAGTTAAAGGTATTATGGAGTTATCAGTAATGCGTCCTAAGTGATATTCAAATTCCACTGCTAGATTGGAAGACCATATGCAATTTGAATACGAGATCTATCATCTTATTAACCTTTGCACATAATTAGAGTAACATGCATCCTACTGTGTAACTCTCCCATACCATATATTGTAAGGTATAAGAAGAGATCAAAAAGATTTGTCGATTGAATTTCCGTTAAAAAAAATTATACACAATATTATTTGAAGAAATATAACGCTCAATTCTGGGGCGGCAGAGGCTCTATGCTCAGATCCAATTTGTGAAGTATTTGATTTGACGGAATCCTCCCAGTTCGAATCGTTCAAACCGCCTTTCTATTTAAATGCACAGATAATGTAGCAACTGTCATCGCTACTCGTCATTATGACGCTTTATAGGTGCAAGTTAATTAAGACATCCGTTGGGTAACAAAATTGATGTAAAATAATAGGATTAACCTAACAGCAGCGATGACAGAGATCATGCTTTTAAAGTATAGCGAATATTCCAACGTAGATGGTATGTAAATCACTCTATAGGTGACGCTTGATTTCCAATTAAGCTTCTGGGAGCAAATAAAAAAAGCGATTTACAGAACTTCTAGATTGACAGCATAATTTAGCAGGTCATGGTAAATATTGCTCCTTGCACTACAGGCAAAATGTTCAGCCAAATCCATCTTGCCATATGAAGCGGATTATGGATCGATGCATTATACAAAAAAAATAATGGTAGCAGTGCAGTGACGTATTTACGTATCGCAACCATATACATGGTGGTTCTTATCCCACATGTTATCGTCAGTGACCAACAATCAGAAAAGGAAAAGATTATCGACTAGGCTAGAGACAATCCAATAACTAAATAACAAAAGGCTAAGAGGAGAATCGATGGACGGCTCCTCTGATTAGTCATTTGAAATCATGGTTCCAAAGATTGAATGGCAATTTTAGTATATCGTATTTCCAAATACAACTTAAACTTGGCCTAAGAGATAAAAATATCTGGTTTGTAGAGTATAGTCATGGTATAGTCCAATATAAATTCCACGCAGAGTACTGTCATCCGATACAATTATTTTCTTGTAGTCTTTCAGGCGTCCGTCTTGCACCATATTTTTGCGAAAGGCTATTTCTTAATCTTTTAAAGTTTTCAGATCTTATATATTTTTATATTAACGAAATATATCAATCAGGGTGGTATTCTAACCACTATGACTACTATTCTACCACTATTCCAACCACTCTAAATCAGTTTACGGTCCTACCACTTCAACTATCTCAGAGTCAGCTATTAGCGAGTAAGCGGTCTGCCAAATAGATCAATATTAATCATTAATTTGTTCGCACTCGTACTAATCTACAAGTCCAAGAGATCTAAAAGAGAAATAATCCGACACTTCCGTCCACACTGTAAGCATTTATGTGTAATGTCTTAGAATAAGAAAGAATTGTTTGCACCTGACACAGTATTGGATATTAGCTATCCTAATATCCCAATTACAAGCTACTACATTCTCTATAGGAAGGGTATATCTTTATTTTCTATTAACTCTCAGATATAGTGTAACTTTTTTAAATATAATCTTTTTAAGTTGAAGCCAAAAATGGAATACCTATTATATTATTAATACACAAAACTTTTTAGTGAATCATATTTTCACAATAATGATTTGTAAGGACTTTTTTAAAAATGTTTTATTTAAAAACAAAAAAAATAGTTTTAGACGTACTTTTATAAAACTTAATTACAGGAAAAGTACGTTAAATTAAGAAAACCTTATCACGAAATAGTGATGATCATATATATATACATACATACATATATATATATATATATATATATATATATATATATATATAAATTATTATTTCTTCCATCACATTTTCCTACATAAAGAACAATCCATTCCCAAATGCACGTCGAGTAATTTACGACTCTGAGCTTACATGCATATATGGAAAAACAAGCAAAGCCGCTTTAAATCCCAACATACAACGCAAAAGCCAAATTATTCATCATTACCATACCACGCGATGTATATATATAGACGCGCACCCGGCTATCCCGGGCTTGTCCTTTATTTATACGAACGATTAATTAATTCCCATTCCCTGTGTCCCCTGCCCCCTAAGCAGGCTACCGAAGAAAGAAATCAGGCGGCGCCGCTTAATAACCCGTTGCTTCTTAAATTACGCGACCTCCCGGCCGCCAAGTCGAAATTCGCACGTAATCTCGAACGGTATATAATCCCCCTCCCCCCCTCTCTCTCTCTCTCTCTTTCTTTCTCTATCTTCGCTGATTCCGCGCTTGCACATTGCGTCACTGCGCGCCGCGGGGAGATTATGTGGCACATGGGAAGTGGCGCGCGAAAAGGTGTATGAGCACCGCGATCTGGCGTACCCCGCGCATGTACGTATGTATGTAAACATATAAATGTAAGAACGACCCGGCAGCTCGAGCTCCGATAAGCCACCACAGGGCCGCGCACTGCGTACTATATTTATTATGTCGTGCGCGGGAAGCAGTATATGCATGTGTGTGTGTGTGTGTGTGTGTGTGTGTGTGTGTACACGCGGACTAAGCCCGCGGACTGCTCCTTCTTTTCGCGGGTACGCGCGTATATATCTGTTATCCATCGAATTTGCATAATCGATCGAGTCGCGAGCTTCTTCTTCCCTTTTTCCGCGTTTATTAGCCCCCCACCACCGTCCATAACGTTTCTGTGTAAATATGGATAATAATGCGCGGCAGATTAGGATTGTTCCAGTCTCTTCATCGCCGTAACAAGCTCGAAAATACAGATAATAAAAATAATAATAATTAAAGATAGTGTCGATCGCGTAAACGCAAATAAAAATTCATCAAATAACGAGCTAAGACACAATTGCTTCGGCCGTCGGTGGTTCGAAGCGCTGCTGTTTTGACAGAAATTCGTAAGAGTGTCAATCTGGAATCATTCAAGATTCTCTATAATCTACACACACACGCGCACAAATTTGAAAATTGTACTTCTGTCAACTATTGTAAAGTAAACTAACAATAACACATTGGCTAATTTTTATTGATATTTCAGATTCTATGGGGGGTGTCTGTAAACAAGGACAGTCCGACTCTCATTGTTTAATTATTTAATTATAAATATATTATTTTATATAATTGTAAGCTCATGAAAAGTATTTCTTAGCTTATATATAAATATATAATACTATTAATAATTACTATATAATATTAATCTGCCATCGGCTTTATAACGCCTATCAGTAGGCAATCCGTCAGGCGAATGCCCAAAACTGGAATCTATCAACGCTATCTAAATATGTATAATATATTCTACAAAGACGCTCTTTCTTACGTTCTCTATATCGTTTTATTTTAACGTTTCGGTAACTTATATTGTTCTCACGCATATCGTCCTACATTTTAATTGCAATACAATGTTTAGTTTCGGAAAATTAAATTTTACATTCTTAATTTTGTCGACGACACGGATATTTATAATTGTAGTTGAAAAGTAATGCAAATTTTTGTCCATCTGAAACACAACGGAAAACGCCGTTGGAAAATGATAGCGTTATAAAATTCTGAGGTTTGTTTTTTTTTGAAACTTCATTTCTAATTTTATTACTACCGAAAAAGTCGATTCGTTACACCGATAATTAGACGAATAGTTTATAGCGCGGTGGATTATCCGACAATGATCTTTAAAATGATCTTAAACTTTAATTTCAAGATCGTACGAAATAAAAAGAACGGAACGTTTTACGTTGAAATATTATGTATCCTTATTATGTCCGTAAAAAATTTGGAACTCTCAGTTTTAATCAGCGAAACCGATTTGGCAATTGCGCGTACTTGCAAAATCTTGACAATCATAGGTAATTTAGAGTTCGAATTCGAGCCTTCAACATCTAATGGTGATAGACGCTTACAGCTTGGAATCGCGTAAAAATCGTAATAGATTGATTGCACGAATTAAAGTTTAGTTCTGTTCGTCTTGTATAAATGTTAAAAATTAATATAGTAGACCATGGAACACTTGGCATCGTTGGATTAAAATAAACTTTACTTAAAATATGACTTGTTAATTTTGACATTGCTGATATTTTTACCTATGAAAATGATCTTGTACGTCAATGTATATATAATCATATTATAACATGAATACATAACTGAATAAATTATTTTTTAGTTGAAGTTAAAATTTCAGATAGGGTTTTTGTCACTCTACAAATTTATAGGTAACATTTTTCAAAAATATGATTTCACCCTGATATTCCAGTATTTCAACATAAAACATTTCAGTTTAAAAATATTTCAGAAATTTTTAATTTTTTTTCTTATAAAAGAATATAATTCTATAGTGAAAAATAGACTAACCTGCAATATTCTAATAAGAAATAATTGTGTTAGTAAAGGACAATCTAAATATCCTATTACCAAAAATTTCCGCGTTTGCAAACCAAATCAATAAGGGAGTCTGATCATCACATTATAAATATATTAATTTTTCCAAAAAAATTCAAACCCATAAAAATATTTATTAGTTTGCTTTATTAGTCCATGCAATTTACATTTTTAATTTTAACTAATCACTCGTTCTATCGATATCAGTATCAATAAATACTCCGGTCTGTTTTTTTTTGGTACAAACATCTGAAACGTCGAAGTGAATTAAATGGTGACCCTGTAATAATAAAACTTGTATTTATTTATTCCGATAATTTCCATCAGTCCATCATCATAATAATTGTAATGGCCACAATTAGTGTTCACGATCAGTGCTAGCAATAGCAGAAAAAATTTCTTTCGGAGAGTTATTCGAAAAATTCTCGGATTTTCCTTATGCCCAAGGCATTTTTAAATTTGGTGAATAAGTATTTGAATAATTCTATGGAATCTCAAATCAACTAATAATACAAAATTACGATATACGCCTTATATATGTGGTATACAACAAAACTTCACAGCAAAGTCGTATGCTTGTTCGCAATGGAACTTTCGCATTTTTGAATGGTTCTTGTCAACTTTTGCAAAATGTCTTCACGATTCAAGATACGAGTAAAGTATGGTAAATATTCCTGATGTATATACATCACATTTACTTTTTTTGATTATACCAATTAATACTGAACAAGTATTACAAAATTGCCATGATTATTAACTATTTCTTAGATTGCGGTGAAACGTTCTTTCCGACAGTTTTTTAGGATTTTATGGAACCGTTATAAAACTCTATATTTAAACTAGAAATTTCTAGTTCTAGAACTAGTCAACATAATGCTTAAAAAATGTTCAAAGAAATGAAAAATTTAAAAAAGAATTGCCTTACTTTCATTTAGAAATCAAGTATATCTTTGTTATAGGCATCGGGCGCAATCGACTAGAGAGTCGTCAAAATGGGCAAATCTGTAAGTTTTCATTTTCAATAACATTAGAAGTATAACTATTGTTCGCGACACCTGGGCTCCACATGTGAGTTTAGAAACCAAAAATACAATAATGTTTATTATTGTATTAATAAAATAAAAAATCCACATACATGTCTTAGAAACCAAAAATACAAGCCCTCCTTAACCAATCAAGTGATAGGCGACCTGCCCGTGAAAAGTGTTAATTCTGCTCTAACATGTACGACAACAGGCTTTGATTACGCCGACCCTTTTCATGTACAAATTTCGAAAGGCCGTTGCCAAAGATTGTAAAAAAAAGTAGACCACTAAGAGCTACAGAGGGATTTGACCACAGCGACGATTATCGCTGGTTCTCTACGATTTGTGAGCTATAGAGAACTGTTTAAGAAGCTATTTAACGACAATACAACAATATGTAAAAGTGCTGACACTGAGCGTCGAGCAATTTTCAAGGCCGCATGTGTACTTTACAAAGATGTAGATGAAGTACTTGCCAACAAATAGGTGTCATGGTCATTTATCCCTCTTACGACATCGCACTATGGAAGACTTTGGGAAGCGAACGTGAACTCAATAAAAACCTTATTGAAAAAGACGATTGGACGGCAGACATTTACATTTAAAATTCTAGAAATCGTCTTGACGTAATTTGAAATATTTATTTGAAACTGGAAGTTGATCCCGATTCAGCCGGTCTCGTCTGAGTGGTTGCAGTAAAAACGCCATAATCATACTTTTCCTACATCTGCTGACCTTAAGACTTCAGTTTTTGTACGAAAGACGAAGGTAGACAAAGCGTGCGTGATATCTGCGTTGGACAAGAAGTGCGTGGCGATATTTTTGATTTATTTAGAAAACGAAAATATGCATTTCTGTCTTTCACCCCACCTACGCTGGCGTTCTTATGTCTTCGATGTGCTAGTTGGTTTTGTTAATTAAACTATTTTTATTTTAATTATAATATTGTTTTTTTTTCATTTGGACTCCACACACCTGTCATTCATAATTTCACCTTACCAAATTTTATATAATAGTGTTCTGTATTTTACATATATATTTGTATATATATATATATATATATATATATATATATATATATATATATATATATATATTAAAGATATATAAAATAAGCTAATGTTATTTATACTTCTTCATCATATACTTGCATCACTTGACAATTTGAGCCCTAGCATCATTGCAAATGGTGCCCATCAGAATTTAATTTTCGTTTATGGTATGGGTTCAGAGGTATATATACATATAAATAAAGTAATTATTAAAGAATAAATAAATCCTTTAAAGTATTGAAAAAATTGATAGAATACTTCAAAGCATTTCCTCATTTATTAAAATTATTTCACTAACGAAGTATTACGGTGTAATATCCACATTTGTATAAAGAATTATTTTAAAAAATTCTATTACACCTTATGGTCAAATTATTAATGTGCATTTATTGAAAAAAAATATTCAAATAAAATCATTCATGTGTAAATTTTATAAATTTAGTTCACCATCATGTTTAGATATGTTATATAATCTTCGAATTCTGATTATATTCCAGTATCAAATAATAAATGGCTTATCAACTTTAAAATTTGCATTAGCATCACCTCACAGAGCTTGGCAATGTGACAGTTTCTACCCAATTCAAATTTTTACCACTTTAAGGTCGTTGAGCAATCGTAATTTTGTTTCTTCTATAAAAGAATTTAAAGAAAAACAACGAAAAATGTTTGAATCAGCGAAAGGCTTTGATCTACCATTTTACCGGAAAATAATTTGCCTCGTTCGATAAGATTATTATGGAAATTTGGCCTCGTTTTCGTCTATTAAGATATCTCAGCGCAGTTCATTACAATATACAGGCCATAAATTGGCATTAATAAAAAATTCTACATGTAACTTCTGGTAAAATTTTCAGGAAATCGTACAGCTACACTTGCGCTTGCAACATTTCAAAATGAAAATTTTATATTAGCATCGGATTATATTTTGTGTTGCGACGGGTTTGCCTAAATGGTTGCATTATTTTTTCTGATTAAAGCGACATGCCACAAAATTTTGCTTTTAACTTTACAGTATAAAGCAGTTTAACCGAGAAGAAATATAAGTACACTGATTTTTAAGTAAGAAATATCTGCCATGTATCAGATTTACAAATCCATATTGGAGATAATCGTGTATAGATAACGTACATGTGAGTCTTGTTATTAGAATCAAAGTACAACGTGATTTCGAGGACAATGTTTAACATCACGTGTTTAAAAACTTATTTTCCAGTATAATTTAACTTTTAAATTGCTTCTATATTAAACTTTTTAATATCTATTATTCACTATAGGTATTCTAGTATCTGTTATTTTATATTATTCCATATGCATTATCGCCATCATATTATTCAATACATGTCCTTTATATTGCTCTTATTTTTTATTTAAATAGAATTTGTGAAACATTGTATTCAAATAAAAATAAAAAATCTAATAGTATCCAACGAATATATAAAAGGAGACCCGAGTCTCGATATAGATTCTGTTTTCCATAAGCGAGATACTTTATTGCCATATACATATTCCGGATAGTCAAGACGCAAAAATGTCATTTACGAAATACGTCATTACCATTACGTTATTCGCCGTGTCCTGGAGTCTCGCCGAATGCTGGAATTATCAACAATTCGGCGTCCGAATATCGGGGGATGATTCGATTTACAAAGAGCTGCACAACCCTCAATACTATTGGTACGGCGTGCCTTACGTGGATCTCGATCTCTCGTTTGACAGCAGCTACGTAACCACCTGCATTAATATCACCGACATGAGACACTCGGTCAGGCATTTTAAGGCAAGTATATCGGAGGGTGACCTTGGCGACAGCGAGTTAAAATTGGTCATTGAGGGCAACGACCATGAGTTTCTTCAAGTCGAAGTCGAAGTGTTCGCTAAGAATTAGTACGATTCGCTGGATTGATCTCTGGTATGGAGTTTATATGGCTTTATATGTATTAATGGCTAATAAATGTCTGGGTTAATCAGTAATAAGTTGTCGTTTTTATTTAATAGTATTTCTCGATTTATTATATTCTTTGTTCATCTCATATAATCTAGGATCTGATAAATTATATATTGCAAGAAAAATTTATAGAGCAGAAAGTATTTCCATTGTAAAGTATATATTTTAACGTATCCAGATTTTGTGTACCGTTTTTATTCTTATTTCTTTTAACTAGAATGGACCAACAAAACATTTTTAGATAAAGCCTTATATCCTATGAATTAAGACACGTTTAATTTTTTTTTTATAAGTTTGACGATCTCTAAAGGATTATGTAAATAGATATTTCTTTATAGAAAAAAATCAATAATTTTGAAAAAAATGCGTTAAAAATTCTAAGGTTTATATGTAGAAACTACTACAATCGCATATTTGACATGCTCATTGTTCATATCGTATTATCATATTTTATCAATGTACATAATATTCATGTGATCTGGAAAAAATTAATTCAGTTTTTAATTATTATATCTCAGTAATTTGAAATGTAAACTTTAATCACAGTTATTAAAGATTTCTATGCATTCAACTATACCGCTGTTTTCTTGATATGTTTCGCCAGCTGAATTGGTGGTATGTTTTTACTTTATAGAATTGAATTAATATACTTCAATGTTATGAATTAAAATTTTTCATACTATGTACGAATCTAGTACAAAATTTTCATAATTGAATGCACTGCAACCGGAATGATTATATATTAAATAAGATGATTTCATTGGATGTATTATCTTTATCAGCAAATTTACCATTGGATTTATTAAAAGAAATTATAGAAAATAATGGCCAGAAATTAGTACACACACAAAATTAACAAAATATGAATTTATTAAAGCAATAAATTTAGTTTTTAATAATATAATTTTTCTTTTCAAAAGATTTTTTTGAACAAAGATATGCCTGTCCAACGGGATCACCTTGATCATCGGTCATTGCCAATTTGGTAATGCAGAAGTCAGAGAATATTGCATTGACTAAGTTTAATATTGAACGAATTATTTATAAAAAATATGTTGATGACGTCTTTACACGTTTAGAAGAAAGGTGTGTAGTCGAAATCGTGGATTTTTAATTCGATCCATGATAGAATTAAATATAGAAAAGAAATAGATTTAAACAATAAATTAAGTATTTTGTACGTCAATGTTATTAGAGTTTGTAATAAGGGAGTAAATTGAAATTGGTATAGAAAACCTGCATGATCAGGTAGGTTGTTAAATTTCAACTCACACCATCATTAGGAAATAAGATGGGTACTCTAAGGGGTGGCATCGACAGAGCAATCAAATTATCACACAATGATTTTAGAAAAGATAATTTAAGATTAGTTAAAGAGGTATTCATTAATAATGATTATCCAGTAGACTTTATAGATAAAATGATTGCGGAGAGAATGGATCAGAGTTACAATAATACTAGAGAACACAATATAAAAGACAAAAACAACAATGATAATAATAATATCATAGTATTACCATATGTAAAAGATTAATCAGAAAGGATTAGAAGTACTTTCAAAAAGCATAATATTCAAATTTACTTTAATAATAATAATAAGCGAAATTTTATATACTAAATAATAAAAGAAAAATATTTCCAAAACTAATTTATTACGTATAATTTTTAAGATGACAAAATCGAATGTAAAACAGACTTTTTTATTACTTTGTAAATTTTTAAAATTATTAGTTACTGTATTTTATCATTTTTCTTTTATTAAACAAACCACATAATGTTATTAATAAATATTTTTTATTGTCTTACAGTCCAATCAATTCATCTAAAATAAAATAAAAATAAAAATAAAATTAAAAATAAAATAAAAAAAAATAAAATAAAATAAAATTAAAAATAAAAATTAAAAATAAAATTAGAATTAAAATTAAATTAAAATTATAATGACAGTCAGGCTGTCCTTGTTTAGATCATCACCCCCGTAGACTATCTGAAAATAAAATATTGCTGAAAAATTCTTTGTTAGTAAGTGCAGTCTGACTGTCCCAAACACCCTTACCTAATTAAATAATAATATAATGTTATAAATTAATAAACAAATAATGTTATAATATTATATAAATATTAATTATTAAATAAATGGTAAATCTGTTAACCAAAAAGAAGGTTTAAAAAAACCTAGTTTCTAACTACTTTTTAACTAGTTTTTAAACTTAGTTTCTACCTTTTTCTTAATTGTATTGACAACGTTCAAATTGTTGCAATCTAAAATTTATATTTTTCTTGTCACGATGATTGATTCTATTTTTACTACCTAGTAACATACTTTTCCAGCCCATTCAAAATTGTTACATTTCTACCAGGGGTAAATTGGACATACTTATATTCTTTATTATTGAATTGACATTAATCAGAGTCTATAAGTTTACAATAAATTGAGAGTGAATAATGGGATGAAAAGTTTTATTTTAGTTCAGGCCTTGAGTAACGTCGAACGGGACAGGTGTGCCGGGTCTCATAAATAGTTATTACAAATAAATTTAGAGTGATTCTTGAGGGGTAGACGGCAAATCTTCGTATTATAATTAATATATTATGGTATAGTATTTTAGATCGCTTATTATTTATACGAATTCGGCAGATTTCAGCAATCGAATTTAGGTAACAAATTTACTTGAATTCGATAAATAATATGTTGTCTCTTGTCTAACGTTAGTACTTTTGCGCGATACTTACCAGAAACATTTTTTTCACGGAGCATAAAAATGAATATACAATAAGATTAAGTTTTCTGTGGTGATAAGTTATAAGACGCCTTATGCGTTAAAATCTAACGAAAAGAATAAGAAAAAAATAATAGATACTAAAACTTAATCTCAATGAGAGGCAGACTGTCAAATTTTGATATTCAGTCAATACTGAAAATTACCGAAGTAATTAAAAATGTTTATCACGGTGTTTGTTTTTATAGAAAAGTAATAGCCTAAAAAATTATCTATAATATCAAAAAATCTTTTCGATCTTTTCATCAATATACTAAATGTTTGTCGTTTGTCGTCTGCTATTTTTCTGAGAAAAAACGGAATTTACTTTTCAATTCTCAGTTCTCAATTTTTTTTCTTCTCAATTTTCTATAAACATAACGAACGCCAATGTGGATCAAATATTGAACAATATTTATATTATGTTCTCTAGGATTGTATTGACAGCTGTAATAAGAAACAAATAACGTGATTTATGTAGTCTAAATGGTTTGTATTGTGACGTATTGCGTCATTTTCAGTAGAATAATCTTATTAAGCACTACAAAAATAATAATATAAAGCATTATTATAAGAATAAGTAAAAAGGAAAACATGTCCTTTTCTTAAATTTAATTTTATTGTAACAACGTATTCATAAACTAACATTGCTTGTCTGTATTTCGAACAAGATAATTATGTAACCGGTTACTTTACGTATAGGTTATTAATTATATTAATTATATTTATGAAAAATTGAAAAAAAGCCCATTCAAACCTAATATCAATAAATTTCAATTAATCTATAATTATTTATAATAAATAAAATTTTTGTTATAGTGTTATCCTTTCATAATTCAACAAAGTGATATTTTGATTTCTCAATCCTTGAACGTTCCAGAAAATTTTTTCATATGAAAAACTTTATGTCAATTCTTCTTTTAATTTTGTACAACTTTAAAAGCGAATAATTTTTGTTAAAAAAAAAAACAAATAATTTTTTATTTCCTTTTAGAAATAGTGTAATTCAGGTGGAGAGGGTTCGAGATATGATAAGAGTCTTACTACGACACCTTGCTCGATTTTTGTCGACTGGATTGTCCGGGAAAAGGATCCGGTGAAAGGACCCTTTGGACAGGCGGGCAATAGCGACGATAAATCATTTCGACAATAATTTTTACATTCTTTCTTCCGCGTTGCAATCGCACCCCGCCAAATTATCGCGTTAACTTACGGTAGTTCGGACACCCCGCTATGCCGATCGCGTATATAATATGAGCTGCGCTATCGTTCGATTTTTTTTCCCGTCGGCCGATACGCTCGTCGCGTATACAGCCGTACATAATTACCCCGCCTACTGCGCGCGCTGTATACACATATCAGGCCGCAGTAGATGACTTGGTTCTATATCGCGATCACGAGGGCATTCCCTCGTGATTCACTCTCTCTCTCTCTCTCTCTCTCTCTCCACCGGCCATCCTCGACGCTGATCTTCCTTTGCCGATACTCCACTTCCGCGTATACTTCTTGCCATCTTTCCTTGTCAACCTCTCACGAGCTGAAAATTCCCTACCTCGCATCGCGCCTCACTCATAGCTGCGCACGACAAAAAGGAAAGGACGTAGGTAAAACGAACGAGCAAATTTCTGTCGTGACTGACTGCGATTATTTGTGCCTTAGTTTAGACGTCATAACCATATACTCACGTTTCATTAACTGTTAAAGCCCTTTTGAGCAAATCTGAGTGATCATTGACATCGTTCAACAGCTCCTCAGCGATGCTTACGCGACATATCATTTGGTCAAAATTTAACAATTTTGGAACAAACTTGTCATGCATGGAACAAACTCAAAACCTCCGTTAAAATTGCTTAACAATAAGTTTACAACGAACCAAACAATATCCCGATATCAACTTCTCTTACGGTAAGTCAACGATTCCCTACACTATTTTCATCACTTATTCAACGTTTTCGGCAGCTGTTGGCACGTTGAGTCGTCCAGAACGAAGTTGATCATTGGCGTCTTCTCGGCCTTCTTAGAAGAACTTGTACCACCTGTGAATATTTTTTTACTTAGAATAGACTCAACGTATGATACTGTCAACATTCAAAGTGTTTTGGAATATTTTATTCCGTTTTTTACACAAAATTTAATGCAAATTCTTTGATCCATTTCTTTCAATGGCAGGAAATTCCCAATCGCAAGTCGCTAACAGGCAAAAATACTTCAAACACTTCAAACCTTTATGCCTCTCGTAAACATACTAAAAATGGTACATAACTAAAGCTATGAGCATATTTTAGGGACAAGTGTACAAACATAAAATAAAAAAAAAATAAAAATCGAACGTACGAAGTCCACGAAATTTGAAAATTCACCTTACTTTTTGATCACATCTGCTTTATTGAATACTCCTCCTTTATCCCTATATCGCCCCATATAAATCGTCCATTATTCGAAACAGTACTGGAAGAATTTATCTGTTAATTTATTTAAGACCAGCACATCTTTTTGTTTCACAGCTTCAACAAGCTCAAATCTTAGTCTTTGTAGGAAAATGACCGATGTCGCACGATGCAAGATCCGGTGAATAAGGTGGATGAGCCAATACTGCGATGTTATATTTGGCTAGTAACTCTTTGACGGACTGCACAAAATCAGTTGACGCGTGGTCTTGATGAAAATGTCAAGAATTTTGTTTAATAGTTTGACGATCAGGAATCTAGTAAAGGTATACAATTATAAGAACATCAAAAAAAAATTATTAATGCTTTGAATTGTTATTTCCTCATTTTCGCTTTTTGGACTCTTGGCGAAGTTGGACTCTTCCAATGCATGAATTGGTGTTTTCTTTTAAGATCGTAGATAAAAAAATCAAGATTCGCTACATATTCTACCCCATTTTAATAAGTTTGCGTCATTTTTAATCGCATTCAAAGTATCAATACAAATATTTGTGGGGGCTTCTTGTTATTTAAAGGCGAGGAGTTTAGATGATCGAGGATTTATTTGCACCAGTCTTGATCAGATCGAACAAAATTATCGACTATTTCGATATTTCCATCCATTTTTTTACGTGGAAGGACCACTTGAGTGTAAACAATCTTTCATATCTTCTCGGCCATTTTGAAACCGCCTCATGCATCACGATATACTTGCTTCAATAAATTATAAATTTCAGTTCCTCCAAGTTTCATGTAAAATTTCAGTACTATCCATTGCTCTATTTCTTCATTGCTCTATTTCTCATTGATCAAATTTCTGGTAACACAAAAAAACAGTGCCTATATAAGCGTAAACGATGACTAGACTGATTGATCTACGGAGACGGTAGGCATCCCATTCGAAAGAGTAAGTTTAAGATTAAACTAATGACAGTCACTAACTATCAGTGCATGCGTAATTATTCTTTAACAATGCCAGTCTCGTTAGTTAATAGCCACGAGATATACCTCTTGTACAGGGAATAGATCGGTGATAATGAAAAATTTTACATGTCAGTAGACGGATTTATTATAACTTTTACAGAACCTCGGATGAAACTTTTATGTAATCCTAGAATTATACACGAACGTGCAACATTTAAACATGAAAATTTTATATTAGCATCGTATTATACATTATACTGCGACGGACTTAACTAAAAGGTGAGATTATTACTTTAGAATAAGGCGATAAGGCACAACAATGTGTTTTAACTTCACAGCATAAAGGAGTTGAAACGAGAATAAGTATACTGATTTTGAAGTAAGAAATATCTGTCATGTATCAGATGTACGGAGCTCGTATTAAAGGTTATCGTGTTTACCAGGCTCCATCTGGAGCAAGTCCAATATCCACGTGCCTGCGAGTCTTCTTATTAGAATAGAAGTGCCACATGGTTTCGAGGCCAATGTTTAACATCGTGTGTCTAAAAACTTATTTACCAGTATAATTTAACTTTTAAATTACTTATATAATAAGCTTTTTAATATCTATTATTCTCTATATGTATTATAGTATCTCTTATTTTATATTCTTCTTGATGCATTATCATCATATTATTATTCAATACATGTCCTTTATATTGCTCTTATTTTTTATTTAAATACTTATCAAACTATAACGTAAAAAAAATAATTAAAAACTATAAAAAAATCCAACGAATATATAAAAGAAGACCCGAGTCTCGATATAGATTCTGTTTTCCATAAGCGAGATACATTATTGCCATATACATATTCCGGATAGTCAAGACGCAAAAATGTCATTTGCGAAATACGTCATTACCATTACGTTATTCGCCGTGTCCTGGAGTCTGGCCGGATGCATGAATTATCAGCAATTCGGTGTTCGAACGTCGGCCGACGATCAGATTTACGAAGCAGTGCACGACGGTAAATTCAATGCGCTGGGCAGACCCTACGTGAAGCTCGATCTGCCGTTTCACAGCCGCTACGTAACCACCTGCATTAACATCACCGACATGAGAAACCAGGTCAAGCATTTTACGGCGAAAATAAAGAAGGGTCAGCTCGGCGATAGTGAGTTGGGGTTGAGTATTAAGGGCGACACGTTTGAGTTTCTTCGTGTTTACGTCCAAGTATTTGCTGAAACTCTGTACAATTGGAATGAGTGATCTCTGGTCTGGTCTTTATATGGCTTTATATGTAATAATGACTAATAAATATCTGGATTAATCAATGATGAATTGTCGTTTTTATTTAATAGTAGTTCTCGATTTCTGATATTGTCTGATCCTCTCATATAATATAGGATTTGAAAAATTTTATAGATGATACCATATGGTTAGTGCAAGGTTAAAAAAAATAATTAAATGGTTTCGCTATTTTTACAGCGGACGAATGAGCTTTGCAAAAATAAAAATTAGACTACATAAAGTATCTTCCATTGTACATAATATGCGTTAACTTCTTCAAATTGTATTGTGCCATTTTTATTGCTCTTTTACTAGAAAATTGACATAAAATATTTTCGGATAAAATATTATATCCGACCAATGAAGATACATCTACCTAACCTACCTAAAGTTGTTTTCGATAAGTTCTAATATCCGTAAAAAATTATGTAAATAGATTTTTGCTAATATACAAAAAATAAATAATTTTACAAACGTACGTTAAAAATTATAAGGCTTTATCTATAAAAAATACTAAATCATAATTTATCGATGTACATAATATACATAATATATAGATATGTATGTGTGATCTGGAAAAAAATTTATACAATTTTTAATTATTATTTCTCAGTAATTTGTAATATGAACTTTAATAACAGTTGTTATAGACTTCTACGTATGCGTCCAAATATACCGCTCTTTTCATTGTATGATTCGCCAGCAGTGGACTTGGCAATGTGCGTTTAACATAAAGATTATTATTAATATACTTTAATGTTATTAATTAAATGCATCCTATATGAACGGGTAATAAATATAATATGCTAGATAACGAAGTAGTATTATCCATTATTACAGGTATAATGTAATAATATAGGGTTGCAAATAAAGCTGGCTGTACATTTGAATCTATTACAAATTTTACATAATTCAATGAACTGCAACGATATTTGGGGAAAAAAAGTGAAGTGGAGTTATAACAAAACTTTCTGCTTTCTGTTTTCTATTATTAGACTACCATTGTATTAAATTAATAATAGTAGATCTCTTACCGGGTATGGAAAGGCTTTATTTAAGAAACGAGAGCTTTGCCGCCCGATGCGAAGCCGAGAGTTGTAACGAGGTTAAGAATCCTTTTTGTACTAGATAAGGACTATATTTTTCCTCATGAGAACCGAAATTAAATGGCGAAGGTTCGATTTATAGGTTAGAATGAGAGAAATATTTTTATCTGTCTTACAGTCTTTATACTATAATATATAATATTATAATAAAGTAATGGCCGTCAGAGTGTCCTGGTTTATTATCATTAATAGAAATTACTACTAAAGCTGAAAGTAAATTAGATTAAAAATTAAAAATAATAAAAATAAATTATATTGTATGTTAGCAAAGGACAGCTGACTGCTCCCAGCACCTTAAATTTAAATTTACCTTAAAGGTCCGACGTTTCGAACCGCTAGAGTGCATCTTCAAGGACTAAACTGATGTTATGGGGTTCCCTGAACAAGAGTTTACTCCTTCAAGAAGAACCGTAAGGTAATTTTAAATTTAAGGTGATGGGGCAGTCAGGTTTTCCTTTGCTAACATATAATATGATTTATTTTTATTATTTTTAATTTTTCGTCTAATTTACTTTTATCTTTAGTAGAAAATTTCTATTACGGATTCTTCGAGAGTGATTGTAAACAAGGACAATCTAACTGTCATTATATTAGTATAATATACTATAGTATAAAGATCGTAAGACGGATAAAAATATTTATAAATGTAATTCAGAACAGTCGGCAGAAGTACAATTTTTAATTTTTAATTAAGCCTCGAGATTTTTATGACTATACAAACAAACGATTTTTATTTGTTATATCTATGAACCTTTGACATTTTGCAACTTCACTAAAAAGTTTATGAAAACAAAAGAAAAAAAAACTAAAAATAAATTCCTGCGTTCTCGTGACTTTTTATAGCACATTATCCACCGTAAGCTTTCTGGATATGATGGAAAAAATTCGTTCTCAATTTGACGAATAAACGTGCTCTTGATGTGAACACTCTTGGTCCGCACGTACCCTCGTACCCATCGGAATCCCATAGAATGCGCGCGCCGCTGTGGCGCCAATCGCTCGTCGCGATGGCACGCTGGGAAAATCGTATATGATATATATATAGGCATACGCGGAAAATCCATCGACGACGAAGCGGCCCGTAGCAAAGGCTCTCCGCCCGCCGTTATATTCCGCTCTCGTCGCACGCGTCGGGCGACGAGGCGCGTCGAGCTCATTTAAATGAAGTCGGCCCGATCCCGGGTGGAATCAAGTCGCGAGTGCGGTTTCTCTCATCTTTGGCCCCCTCGTTCTCCCCCCCGCTCTGCCCCGCCCTCGTTGTTCCAACAGAGGCGTCTTACATGACGACGCGCGTGAGCTGATAGCGTAAGTTTAACAAGTGGAATCTTTCTGGATTTTCTCGATAGGTTCGTACTCGGGTTCGTGCGTTCAGTTCAGTTTCGCTTGTTATATTCGATTCGCGTGGCTGAGGAATTTTTTTGTCCATCGATTTCCCCCTTTTTTCGATCTTTGTGTTTTGTTTATATTTTTGTGTTTGTCTAGCTCCATGCGTCGATAGGGGATCGAAAACTCATCGATAAAATCTCGTTGCCATCATACTTCGTAATGTAAACAGGCTTATTTTCCGAAAAACAAATTCAGTTAAAATATCAGTTCCTTTACAATACATGAAATTCTTTTTCCGTATTCACGAAGAATGTATAAAAAGTTAATGATGTGGACGAGAACGTGTTAGCGAAAAGAAGCATCCATCAATAATTCACAAATATGTTATAAAATATGGCTTACTTCATAAATTATATATACCTATTAAATGAATATAATAGCCTTAAATAGCTAGCGTTAATATCTTTTAAATAGCTCACTTTTGTACAATTTTAAAGTCAATATTTTTTTGTTGAAAGAAAAAACAAATAATTTTTTTTCACAATAGAAATAATGTAATGAACAAGAAGAGGGGCCGACATGTGCGTGATGAATTGGATCTCAAGTTCCTACGGCCTACTCACTCTGATTGAGAGCCAAAGTTCTTTAAATGTTCTCTTGGCTCTGACCGATTCTCATCGATCTGTTCATATTTATCTTAGTTCTGTTGGTAGTTGTTTTCTAAAATTCAAATTATAAAATTTCATCTTTAAAATTTGCACGAGCAATAAGAGCAAGAGCCGAAGATAACCAATGAGAGCCAGATAAGAGCTAATAGAACCAGTGAAAACTCAGAGAGAGAGAGAGAGAGAGAGAGAGAGAGAGAGAGAGAGCCAAAGAGCTTTAGTTCCCTCCGGTTCTCACTGCACTTTTAACAAGATCTCATCAATTCTCTTTGATTGTCAGTTGGGATCTTATTGGCCCTCTTTGGTTTTCAAACTTATTGTCTTGTTCCATTTAAATTGAGTACCCCCTCGCCAAGTTCAGCCATTTCAAAATTCCTCTCTGAATTTGCCCTTCATTCCAGAATCTCCAAAATCAGCCTTATATACTTTTAGGATCATTATCATGATTCATTATAGAAAATTAGTAACAAAATTATATAGTGTGAAGACAATGTTTTGTCGCGGAATTCGAAGAAAGAATGATCTTGCAAGAAAATACTTCTAATGAATCTACATTAGCGAATAAGTACAATTTCTTAGTTATTGTCAGTCGACAGTTGAGTCAATTGTAAGTGCGCTGAGCTAGTTCGGTAGGCCATCGCATATGTGAAAGCGTGTGAATTCAGTCGACAATAACTAGAATAAATTACCTATTTGCAGATAGCTGGACTCAAACTGTTTTCAAAGTCTTTTGTTCAAAAGACTATTTCAGTGTTCAATTTTAATTCTAATTTTAATTCAATTTTATTTCAGTGTTCAAAGAGTGGATTTTTATGAATAAATATCCTTTGATTCCTTTAATTAAAGAAAAGTAGGAATTTTTAATTAAGAAAATGCATGTTTGTGGGAACGAAGAAAGTTGGCTCTTAAAACTGTTCAAGGCTCATTTTGAGAGTTACCTACATGCAATAAACTGTCCGTTTTGATTTCGAATAACATTACAATTATACTTATATATATATATATATATATATATATATATATATATATATATATATATTGAACACTGTATACATAAACCAACGTAATTTATACTTCCTCAACATATACTTACATCGCTTGACAATATGAGCGATAGTGCCACTGTATACGGTGACTATTCTAATTGAATTGTCGTTTCTAGATTAGGAGTTACATAATAAATAAATCTTATCAAGTACTAAAAATATGGATATAATATTTCTAAGCATTTCTTGAATGAAAAAAATTATTTAACTAATGAAGTATCACGATGTCATATCCACATTTGCATAAAAAATTATTTAAAATATTATATTATACGTTATGGTCAAATTATTAATGTGCATTTATTCAAAAAAAAAAATATTCAAATAAAATCATTCATGTGTAAATTTTATAAATTTAGTTCACCATCATGTTTAGATATGTTATATAATCTTCGAATTCTAATTATATTCCAGTATCAAATAATAAATGACTTATCAACTTTAAAATTTGCATTAGCATCACCTCACAGAGCTTGGCAATGTGACAGTTTCTACCCAATTCAAATTTTTACCACATTAAGATCGTTAAGCAATCGTAATTTTGTTTCTTCTATAAAAGAATTTAAAGAAAAACAACGAAAAATGTTTGAATCAGCGAAAGGCTTTGATCTACCATTTTACCGGAAAATAATTTGCCTCGTTCGATAAGATTATTATGGAAATTTGGCCTCGTTTTCGTCTATTAAGATGTCTCAACACAGTTCATTACAATACACAAACCATAGATTGAAAATAATCAAAAATTCTATATGTCAGTAAATGGATTTATTATAACTTTCATCGAATTTCTCATAAAATGTTCATGAAATCGTACAGTTACACTTGAGCTTGCAACATTTCAAAATAAAAATTTCATATCAGCATTGAATTATATTTTGCATTGCGACGCGTTTGTCTAAATGGTGGCATTATTTCTTCTGATTAAAGCGACATGTCACAAAACTTCTTTTTAACTTTACAGTATAAAGCAGTTTAACCGAGAAGAAATATAAGTATACTGATTTTAAGTAAGAAATATCTGCCATGTATCAGATTTACAGATTCATATTGAAGGTAATCGTGTTTACTAGGCTCCATCTGGAGCAAAACCTACATCCACGTGCCTGCGAGTCTTCTTATGAGAATAGAAGTGCCTAATGTTTTCAAGGCCAATGTTCAGCATCATGTGTCCTAAAAATATATTTACCAGTATAATTTACTTTTAAATTACTTATATAGTAAGCTTTTCAATATCGATTATGCTCTATATGTATCATATTATCTGTTATTTTATATTATTCTATATGCATTATCGTCATATTATTCTTCAATACATATCCTTTATATTACTCTTATTTTTTATTTAAATAGAATTTGTGAAACATTATATTCAAATAAAAATAAAAAATATAAAAGTATCCAACGAATATATAAATGGAGACCCGAGTCTCGATATAGATTCTGTTTTCCATAAGCGAGATACTTTATTGCCATATACATATTCCGGATAGTCAAGACGCAAAAATGTCATTTACGAAATACGTCATCACCATTACGTTATTCGCCGTGTCCTGGAGTCTGGCCGGATGCACGAATTATCAACAATTCGGTGTCCGATCGTCGAGCGATGATTCGATTTACAAACAGGTGCATGACGGTGTATACGATTGGTTGGGTGCACCATACGTGGAGCTCGATCTATCGTTTGACAGCAAGTACGTAACCACCTGCATTAATATCACCGACATGAGAAACCAGATCAAGAATTTCAAGGCGAGTCTGGCCAATGGTCAGCTCGGTGGCAATAAGTTGAAGTTGAGAATGGACGGCGAACCACTTGAGATTCTTCAAGTCGAAGTCGAAGTGTTCGCTGAGAATTAGTTCGATTCGCTGAATGGACCTCTGGTATGGTGTTTATATGGCTTTATATGTATTAATGACTAATAAATATCTGGGTTAATCAGTAATAAGTTGTCATTTTTATTTTATAGTAGTGCTTTATTTCTCATATCTTCTGTCCATCTCGTATATAGTATTTGACAAATTGGATTTGGTGTCTTAGCTAAGACCTTGGTTAATTGTTAAAAATTCAGCGGTTTGTACGTCGACCACTGCTTATTGGATCTTTTTGCCTAAATAATACAAAGTAATGTGAGAAAAATACATTAAAAATTATAAGACTTTATATATATATAAAGTCGCGCATTTTACATACTTATTATTCATATCATATCTTTTTAATTTATTGAATTTTATTACGATACTTTAATGTTATTAATTAAATTTTTCATGTTATATTAACTGATAATAAATATAACATTTCAGATAATGAAATAGTATTATCGATTATTACAGGTATAATGTAATAATACAGGGTTGTAAATAAAGTTTGACTGTACTTTTGATCGGATCTAGTACGAACTTTACATAATTCAATGAACTGGAACCGGATCTACAATAAAAATTTGAAGTTGAGTAGGTTATATCATAACTATAACTTTTTATTGTCTCAATTCTTTTTAGCTGATTCTATTAACGGAGCATTAAAATAATTATGCAATAAAATTAAATTTCTTCTCTGATGATAAGTTTCTATGAAAACTTGTCTGAAAATAAAAGCTATCAAACAGACTAGAAGAAATAAAAGATACTAAAACTTAATCTAGAATCAGAGGGAGACTGTGAAATTCTGATTTCCAGTCAGTACTGAAAATTAACTCATGAAACTGTTAACACTGAAAATAAACTCATTAAACACCCCCAAAAATAATTGCACAATAAAATTGTTGTAAGAGTAAGTAAATAGGAAACATTTCCTTTTCTTAAATTTAATTTGATTCTAATAACGTTTTCCTAAACTAGAATCCCCTGTCTCTATTTCACTCAAGATAATTATACCATCGATTACATTGCCTATAGGTAAGTAAATTTATAAAAAAACGTAAAAAAGCCCCTTCAAATCTAATATCAATAAAATTCAATAAATTTAGAATTTTTTTGTAATAAATAACATTTTTGGATGTACTTATATCCTGAGTAATAGTCTCGCATTTCCAAAGGTAAAAGAACTTCATTACAGAAAATTAGCAACGAACTTACATATAGTGTGAAAAAAATATTTTATCGCGGGATTCGAAGAAACAATGATCTTTCATGAAAATACTTCTAATGAATCTACGTTCACGAATACGTACAATTTCTTAGTTATTGTCAGTCGACAGTTGAGTCAATTGTAAGTGCGCTAGGCTAGTTCGATAAGCCATCGCATATGTGAAAGCGTGTAAATTCAATCGACAATAACCATAATAAATTACCCATTTGCAGATAGCTGGACTCAATCTGTTACGAAAATCTTTTGCTCAAAAGACTGTGTCTTTTTTTTAATGTTCAAGGAATGTATCTTCATGAAAAAATATCCTTTGACCAAATTAATTAAAAAAAAAATGGTAATTTTTCTTTAAGAAAGTGTCAGATTGTGGGAATGAATGAGCGTTGGTTCTGACGACTGTTCAAAAAATCGCAAATCCTATCAAAAAGATCAATTTCCTTCTATACATCAGTGGTCCTGTAACAGTGAAATCCAAAAATAGCCTCGCACAGAATCACGGATACAATCATGCAAACCTACCTATGTAAATATGCTAATGGAAGAATTAAATTTTTTGTCACTATCTCGATACGTAGCTTCTGTTTTCATTATAATCGATTATCCGCTCGTATTTATTCTTACAAATGTTTATTCGTCTAGTAATATCTAATTATTTACTTTATTAAATATGTAAAAAAAATCATGAAAAATCAACAATGACGTGAATTGAAATTTAAGACGATGATGTGTGTCTTGCAAATGTGTGTATTACATCTGATAATACAAGTACAAATTGAAAATAATTGTTTGATAACGATTGAATCAAATTAATCCAAAATCAAATTATAACGGCATCTGCACGAATCTTATACCAGTATACAGCGGACTCTCTCGTTCTCATCTCTTCCCTTCACATCACGAGACAATCAGGCTTCTAAATTCAGAAAACTATCAATATTAACTCGAATAACTCACAGTCGGCGAGTTCACAATTGATTATGTAATTAACCTCGTTATCCACTGGCTTTCGCGTGGCGTTCCATCTCCGAGTCCCCTGGTTACTAACAATAGCCGACTCGACAAAAAAAAAAAAAAAAAGAAAAAAGAAAAAAGGGCGCTCTGTTCCAGTATCGCGCGGCTTTACGGATGCATAGAATCAGAGTCAAAGCGAACGACCAGCGTACTAAATGCGAGCGCGTCTCTTCCCGTACGCCACCGACGTGTACCGTATGCGCGGTGCCCCGCGCCACGGAAATCTCGGCGTCGTCCCGGATCTGCGAAACCCATCGGATTTCCTCGCCTCGCAGCTGCCTTATTAAGACATTAATCCAGGGGTCCTGTCGCGCCCCCCTCCCTTCCCTCGGCGCGCAGTTATAATACTCGATCCGCCTCCCGCTCGCGAATACATCGCCGCGGTTTCCTTTCCACCCCCTCTCTATGTCACTCTCTCTCTCTCTCTCTCTCTCTCTCTCTCTCTCTCTCTCTCTCTCTCTCTCTTTCTCTCCCCTCTGTCGCTACCTCGCACCTACTCCTCGCGCCCGTACACCGTGAGAAATGGCGCGAACGCGCGCGGTTCCGAAGTGTGGCGCGCGTCGCGTATGCGCCCATTAGAGGTGCCTACCGCGTACGCGCGCCCGCGCGCCCGTTGGCCCCGAGTTCGAGAAATCGCCGGATTGATCGAGCTCGCGAGCGTTTTCTTCGCCTTCTTTCCTCTCGTCCATGCGCAACGGGCGAATTGAAATTTCGTAATGGTAAACTGGTATATGAACGGGGCTGTTGGTAGGTGAACGTGGGCTCGAGGAATGATTATACCCTTATACAAAGGGCTATGAAGAGGGGGGGGGGCGACGGAAGGAGAAGAAGGAAAGATTTTTTCAAACAAGATTCTCTAAGAATTAACGAACGTGCGCAATAACTTCATATTATAGATAATAGAAGTCTTTTATCAAAAATTACTATGTTTTCTACTACTGTTATAAATTGTTATAAAAAAATGGTTTTATAATTAAAATTAATAATATAATTATTTGTTAAATATAATGCATAAAACTGTACATAAGATTGAATACACGCTATCCTTTAGAATTTTTTGAATTAATTTTTTGAATTAGCAGTTCCTATAAGGCTGATTGGGATATAGGAATGATTAATAGAATTCTAAAAAAAATTCGCATAAGTCACATTTACTATGTATCCCTATTAGTTGAAAGCTTAATAAATATTTCTGAAACCATTCTCCCTTCATACTTAAGGAATTAGATACGAATGTTAAAAGCATTTCTTTTGCAAATATAAAAATACCGGATTCGTCATCTGAAACAACAAATACAAAAATTAGACAAGCAAATAACAACGGCAAAAATTTAACATATTTAGCACTCGCTTAATTCCGTTGTCAGCCGATACATGACGTAAACCATAATTATTCAAGTTAATAGGAAATGGTGAATATTTTATATGAAACATTGTGTTAATATAAAAATATATACTGTTTGTAACAAAGCAAGTTTCAAAGTTCGTCCTCCAAAAATGTATGCTTGGTTTTCAAAATTTAATCTTTCTATTTTTTAATAATTTTCATAACTGATACATTTTCAATTAATTAGGAATTTAAAAAATTTCAAACTCATATGTCCATTCCACTATTAATTAATGATTTCGCATGATATAAATCAAAAAATTTACATCCGAAAATTGAAACCCAGAAACAATGGACGATAAAGATACGAATAATATGATTTACATATGCAAATAACAGTCAGTTACTAATAATAAAACAAATGTTGGTTTAGCAAAATTTTGTATTTAAATCGTTCAAAATAATTCATTAGGATTTCAATATGAATTATTATCTTGCACTTATCAGAGAAGTCAATTCATTACTATTTTGCAAGCAGTTGACCCCACTACCCAGCATTAGAAATACTTACTGACGGATTTCATGTAATATACAAAATGCGCATTTGGCCGAGCAAAAATTTTAGACTCAATATTTATTTTCGAATTCTCAGCAAGCGATTTGCGCATTAAAAAGAAAGTCTGTTCAGCTCTTTTTTCATTACTATCTACGAAACATTTGTTTCGTTCGCGCGTTCAACGGCCAAAATCGGAGCCATAAAATACTATAACATATACGAGGTATGTTCAACAGATAACGAAAATTTACGTTTTATGAAAAAAATAATTTATTTATTCATCAATATCTATTTTGTCACCCAAAGTAATCCCCCTCGGATATAATGCACTTGTGCCAACACTTTTTCCAATCCTCGAAACACCTTTGAAACTCGATCTTTTAGCTCATTCAGCGATTTGCTTTTAATGCCATCTGTGCTTGTAAAACGACGGCCTTTTAATGTTCTCATTATTTTTGGAAATTGAAAAACGTCACTTGGAGCCATATCTAGCGACTATGGACACTGAGGCATCGTTAAAATTTTGTTTTTGGCCAAAAATTCACGAACAAGCAATGAAGTGTGAGCAGGTGCATTATCGTGATGCAAAAGCCATGAATTGTTTTGCCACGAATCGTTCATACCCATTTCTTTCACTTTTTTCACGTTTTCATCGGTTGGGGGGGGGGGGGGCGGGCATCTTGGAAATGCTTATACCACTCATAAATCCTTGCTTTACTCATATCAGACTCACCTGTGCAATATGCCTTTGTTGACATTTTACAAACTTCACTACACTTTATTTCATTTTTTACGCAAAATTGAATACAAATTCTTTGATCCATTTTTTTTTTCACATACGAAAATCGCCGAGCTCGAAAAAACACGTCTAACGTTAGCGGCTGCCACTTAAAAAGTAAGCAATGAATATTGCTCAAAATGTTATCGTACTTCAGGGGCATGCGTACGAACATAATAAAAAAAAAATTTTTTATACAGGCCGACTCTCCAAACCCGCGAATGTAAAAATTCTCGTTACATATAACGCCGCCAACGGATGAGAGTCGCAATTCCAACAAAAAAAAAAAAAGAAAGAAAAAAGAGAAAAGAAGAGAAACAACACCTACGGAATAATTTTCCGAATCAAAAGCGTATCAAAATCCAAAGCTTTAATTAAATTTATACCCCTCGAGTCAACTGTCTCGGCATTTCTTTTAACCCAACGCCCTCCCCCTCATCCCACTGCCTCGCGAGAGTCGAACGCTCGATTACGCGCGGCATCGGCAATCAAAAGAATCTCGGGTTCGGATCGCTCGCGGTATTAACGCCCGTACATCTCGCCGGCCGGCTTCTGTATACCTACACGTATATACGCATACATGTAAAGCCGGGACGCGTGCGCGCTTCTAACGCCTATATACATACATACATACATATATATATATATATATATATATATATATATATATATATACATACCGCTCCCGTGCATCCACGCCATCCTCTTGGAAAATCTCACCCCTACCCCCTCCCAATCGAGCCGCGGCTGCTTCCGTATAATAATAAAGCCGCGGGATAGGCCTCCTGTAATGGGCGCAGCGCGTCGATGATGCGATGGACTTTTAATCGGCGGCGGATACGAAGGGCGTCGAGAACATCCCGCTTCCAGGAAGTGCTCTCTGGGAGGGGGAGGGGGGAGGAGGAGGGAGTAGCTATCGGGTAGAGACGTTCCCGGACGGTCTTGCCACCTGTGCCGCTGCGCAGTTCTGGGCGAGGCGCGAAAGTTCCGCGATAGTACCTACGCCGATCGATAAATCAAACGAAGCCTCGGTGGCGGCAGGATCGAACCGAGCGGCCGACGCCTGCGAGTTTAGAAAAAAAAAAAAAAACAAAAGCAAAAACTAAAATGTTTCTTCAAATGAAGTGCTTGTATGTACATTTATCATACCTCAATGATTCTAAAACAATACAAAGTAAAGAAAAAGTTTATTTCATCGATACTTGTATGGCTTTCAAGCGATGAACTAGAAAATTGACGATTTTTTATACGCATTATTTTACCGATTATTTATAATTCAAACTGGTTTAAATTATTTTTAATGACGTTTTCATTAAGTTGAAGAACGCAATGTATACACGTATACCGAACAAAATCTATTTTATGTATTAGCAATTTTAAGTGTAAGTAAAAAATTATTATTTAAAAATTTATAAAACAATAAAGGTCTGATCGTATATAGAGTGCGTATATATTAGATCGTATATATTTTTTGTCGCCAAAAATATTTTCTGTTAATCTATATGGTATTCGACTGGAATATTGATGTAAAAACTAAAAATTTTAGAAATATAGTTTAGTCAGTGAATATGAATCGTAGCAAAATTTAACTTTCAGATGATGGGGGCAGTAAGGTTGTCCTTTACTAACATAGAATATAGTTATTATTTTTATTCTATTTAATTTTCATTTAATTTAATTTTATTTTATTTTTAGTATAAATTTCTATTACAGATTCTTCGAGAGTAATTGTAAACAAGGACAGTCTGATTGCCATTATATTAGTATAATATATTATGGTATAATAGACTGTAAGACGGATAAAATTAATTATTAATTTAGAAATGTAACTTATAAAAATAAAAAAAAACGATAAAAATTATATCTGATAACTATTAAAGCTCTTTTTAAAGTACCATTTCAAGTAAAAATCGTGGCAATATCTGTTATATTACAACATAAAAGATTAATAATATAAGAATTTATTGGAAGCAATTATTATTAATAATTTCATTAAAAAATATTACTAATGGTATATTTATTGATTGTTTGTGATAACTGATAGTTTTGACAGGCGAAAATCTGGTAATGACATCTAATTCTAACAAAGACATTTTATTTCAATCAATTCTTGTATTTATATTCTAAGCGCCAATTAATAAAAAATTACCATTTAGTATAATATGTATAATGTAACATAAGTGCTTTCACGCTGAAATTAGTAAAGATAAAACTTCCATCTTCAGTTAGAATCTTTCGCAAAAGATAGAGCACAACGTCTATCTTTTGCCGAAAACAAAAAAAAAAAATCGACTGATATTCTGCAACACTGTAAATGCCTGCAGTGAATATAAAAAGAAATTAATTTAACTCGAAAAGTTGAAGAACGGGTCGAAAAATGGCAGCTAAGGCGAGGTGTGCCTGCGGTGCAAGTACCAGCGCAATCAGTGAAGCAAAAAGAAGCTTTTAAATGCGTTTTTCTGAAAAAAAAAAAAAAAACAACTCCTTCGATCCCATCGATCAAGCTCAAATTTGCATGTGATTTATTCTTGACATTATACGTAGAGATGATCGGCGCGGATATTATAATTATTCATGAATATTCAGTGAAATATTTTCGAAGTCAGTTGAAGATGAAAAAATAAAGAGTAAAATTTCAAAAATCCGTCATTTTTTCATCGTTTTTTTTTTTTTTTATTTTAATAAAGACGTGTAATGTTCATAAAGATAATATCTTTGTACATCAATAATCGTTGGACTAGTAAGAGATTTTTTTAATGTGTTCTTTAATAAATTCTCTTATTAATAAACATTAATAAAATACTTACGTCGATCGTTTTTTTTAACAGACTAACCAATATTTTCATTCGTTTTTTACTCGTATTATTATAGACAATCAATCGCGGTTTATAATCATCCAGGAGAAATCGATGAATTATAAAAATTGCCACAACTGTAATAACCCTGAAAAATCCGGTGAGCATATACATATCCCATCAATTGAAGGCCAACTTTTCGATTCGCTTTGTTTCATCGTCAAGGGAAACAAAAAACTTATATTAATATTTTCATACCGACAAAGTCAATGAAAATAAAACGAATTGAATAATTTTTAAGAAATTATTTGTATCTGATGTGTATTGCAAAACTGATTTTTATCTGTTTATATACTTTCTCCATTCGACTTCACACAAGAAATAATGGAATAAAATGAATTTCGATATGCATGAAATGGGATATTTTTAAGAGAAAATGAGAAATTCAAAAATATAAATCATTAAATTAGTTTTTCTTAATTCTATGTCTTCAAATTTATTGCCATCATGTTACAACAAGTGTGTACCGAAACCGCCATTATTTTAAATATATTTGTTTATTATTATAAATATTTATTTGATTTAAAAAGTGTGTTTTTCTTTACATATGTCTGCAGTCAATAATTCAAAGATGATGTTACAGATAAAAAAATAGTAATAAAAGCTGTTAATTAAGCAGTTATTTTTAATTATATCCAACTGAGACGTTTCCGCAGAGAAAAACCAAATTATCGTATATGGATAAAATCGCACAATAAATTTACAAGCCACGAAAAATTTGGTATTGAAATTTCGCTCGGACGAATATTACAAATTTTTACTTAAATAATGCCATGATGGAATAGATGGACATCGGACGAATAATTAATTATTGGAGCTAGAAAGAACAAATTTCATATCTTATAGCGACTGATTATTATAGATTATCCGTTTGTAGTAGCGGTGCATATATAGATATATGCATATATCCAGTATTCGTATACAGTATGTTATATACATATATTTGAAATAGACCTTCGCTACATTTATGAATAGTAAGTTTGTCATACTTAAGTGAATTTTTTCACTAGCGCAATCCATTGATTTATTTCGTCTAATCTGTGATCAGACGTCGGGAATAAATCTAACAAATTACGCACAGTTTACTTTCTCAAAAATTACATTATTCCTCTTGCAGTTTTGAAGTGCAATAACGTTTAGTCCCATTCGGGATGCGTTTAAAATCCTGAGCAGCGAATTTTCATAAATGCATTCATCCGGGTTTGGCGCGCGTTTCCGCCGTGTCGCGCGCTGCCATCGATTTCGTTATCCCCGCCGAAGACGTGCTGCACAAAGCGATATTCGCCACAAACAGCCTTTTTCACGCACAGAAGCCCGCTCTAATCCGGCCATCCAGTTAAGAGTCCTTCTCTCGCTTGTTGCGCAATT
This sequence comes from Sycobia sp. Sy_11, assembly GCA_018907035.1. Taxonomy (NCBI): domain Eukaryota; kingdom Metazoa; phylum Arthropoda; class Insecta; order Hymenoptera; family Epichrysomallidae; genus Sycobia; species Sycobia sp. Sy_11. The sequence goes on along the minus strand of JACCIC010000002.1, from coordinate 8,730,817 downwards.
GTCGCGCGTGCATGGGAACCTATATATATATATATACACATGGTGCAGTCGCGCCGCGTTTGTCGATGCGCGCGGCTTTCACCCATATATTCAGGGCGCAGAATGCTCGATCGCGGGTATATTAATAGGCGATCGGAGCCGAGTCTCCCACGCGTGTGCGCGCGCGCGCGCGCTAACCTGGCCCGCGGCCAGCGCCACCCCTCCCCCCCCCACCCGCCGCTATCCACCGGTAAACCCCCTTTCACCCACAGAACTGCGAGGGACGAGCAATGACCCTGATCTTGAACCCGCGCCTATACCTTTATATGTGTGTGAGCGCGCGCGCGCGCGCGTGTGTGTGCGAGCAGAGCAGAGGCTTTAACTATGCGCATATCATGCGCTTCGCCCATATATATATATATATATATATATATATATATATATATATATATATATATATATATATAGGACGCAAGGCTAATTAGTTGTCTCGCGACGCGAGAGGGACGATGATATACAACGAAGAAAATTTCTTTTGTTAAAGGTTAGCGTGTTCGTTAGGATGGTGGGATGTCGTGATGTTTTTTTTTGGTTTAAGATAATTTGACGCGTTTATTACTTAAAAATGATGGTTAATGTAGTTTGTATATGTAGTGTTGATATTTTTAAATTAAACCGTGTTAAAGTTTATTATTGAAATCTTATCACTAATCTACTAACTGTATTTCTGATAAAAAATATAGGTATAAGAATACACGATTAACGGGGTACAGTCTCGAAATTACAAATAGTCATAAAACGGAAAATCTCTAACTCGGGGTAAAGATTAGGATAGAAAATAAAATAATGTAAAGAGTAATAAACAGATAGTTTATTATGTGAAAATAACATTGTAGATTATAAATATACCGAGGTTTGAGTATGATTTACGGCATAAATGTATTAACGAGAGATAACATTAGAACGAAATTGACATAGTCGTATAATGATTATGATATTAATTTCTACGCGTCTGAATGATGCGAAAGTACTCATGCATTATCAATATGATCATTAAGAAGAAATTTTTACAGTCTCGTGTCTAAACCTAGGTGTTACGCGCACTTTTATAACGCGGAAAGTATTCAAATGCCAAATTCGGATCGAGAATGACACCTCGGACTTCTTCGTTCTCACTCCCAACCAGTTACACGTATATATAATAAATGATAAATACAACTGATGCCCACAGTCCGCAGATCATTTTCGAGCGATATTGTAATCGTGCAAATTACGCCTACTTTACGCACCAACTAGACGTATCGTACTATTATTGTTTTTTTAAATATATTTTGTCACATTGGTGCAAGCCATTTTTTTGAGTACTCTGATACGTAGTAAGTGCGGGCTCGCGACCTCGGTCGGAACGACACTGTACTTTGCAACCGAGGCAAAATATTAGCCGCGGACGCGCGGACGCTCAAAACCAACGGAATTATCGTTATAACTTATTTAACCAATAATCTCCTCTCCTCCTCCCTCCGAAAAAAACAAACAACTTTCCGACCAAAATCCCGCCTCCGCCAACAGCCAACGGTGAATAATTCACGAGAGGAGCGGTCGCAATTTTTTCCCGCTAAATTATTCAAGCTATAGAAGGGGCAAAAGCAATCGCGTCGGGATATCGTCGATAATAAATGAAGCAGCAGTAGCCCCTCCACCCCCCCCCGCCACACTTTGGAGATTTGACCCCGGGCGGGTAGTGGGGGAGCGGGGGCGTTTCGAGTCAACCTTCGGGATTGGCCATCGACCGACTCGTCGTATTAAATGCATCGAAGCCATTCCGTCCAGGCTCGACTGAAATCGACGAATTAATTTTCCCGAGGTTCGCTGAACGAGGCTGGAAAATGTCGCGGGCTTGCGTCAGCTGCATTTTTCCAACAATTCAATGCGCCTCGCACAGGCGTCACCGATGAGCTTCAATTAAGATCGCCATTGTGCGGGCACTGACGACGATCTGAATTCGACCTTCTTACGGGCTAAATTTAGCGGCCCGTTCGCCTGGCGATCTGGTTTTGGTCCAAATATAGCCGATCGACGCGCGCTCGAAGCTAAAAGTAAAAACACGCCGGCTAAAGTAACGCGGCGGATCTCTGTATTTTTCACGGATCGGGCGCAAGAAGGAGCGTAACCTGCGCGCGCGCGCGCGCACACACACACACACACACACAGACACGCCGGGGGCTCGGGGAAATAACGAGTTTTACAACATTTTGCCAAGTAACGAGGCATGAAATTTCCGATTTATCTCCATATAGAGCTCCCGTCGGAGTATCGGGCGAAAAATCTCGCCGATATATCAGAGGGAGGGGGACGCGAGTAGGAAAGACCCGAGTACGCGTCTATATTTATATGAATAATCACGCCTGCCAATATTCCGAGCACGAGGCGAAGCGGTGCGGAGCGAGTGGGAGGGGGGGGGGTAATAAAAGGCTATAATAATAAAAGTGATTTCAGGATTATGTGGGATTTTTTCTGATTATCAAATTAATTTCACTTTGTAGTGAAAAATCTTTAAAGTCGCTCAGTTCGTGAAATCAAATGAAATGATTTGAAAATCAAAATTATTTAATATGATTGGGCATTGATCCGACTGTTTTCAAGCGATTTCAAACCGATCAGAAAAGATTAATTCCTTAAGCGATATCAAAAGATGCGAAATCATTTAAAGTAACAGCAAGTGATTCCTGATAATTTTCAATGATTAATTCCTTGGATGATGTAAAATGATTTCAACAACTTGATTTATAACGAGTCCAGCTATTTTCAAATGACCTTTATTGATTAAAAATGATTAATTCCTTAAATGGTAACGAACGAATTCTTTGAATCATATGAAAAGATGTTCAATGATATAATGATGTAATTTAAAATGACTGCGTATGATTTCCAAAAATTGCTTATCTCAACGATGCCAAAAGGCCTCGAGCTCATTATCCCATGCCTGTTTTTTTTTTCTCAAAATTACTGCAATAATTCTCAAAGACTTCGTATAATAATGACGGACTGATTTGTCAGAGCGAACGATCGACTATCGCGGCTGTAAATCTGTTTTTTTTTACTAGACCCCAACCCTCCCCCCCCCACCCTTCGGAGAATCGCTTTCCAACGCCTAGCGTCGCGAAAAGTAATCAACGCAACGCATCCCCCCCCCCGTAAAGCCCGGAAGAAGCCGAGCGAGCTAATCGGCGAAAGATCGCATTGGTGGGGTGAAGCGAGAGCGGCGGGAAGGGGGGGGGCGACGCAATTTTCCTTCCTCGAATTGGATAAGTTTCTTTATATCGGGCGATCGGCTGGCCGGAGGGCGTCGCGGGAAGTCAGCGAGGGGTGCGCGAGACCCTCGAAGTCGGAGGTTTGCCGTGGGCTGAGGGTAGCCTTCGTCAAAGGAGGTGTGTACTTTGTTTGTTCTTCTTTTTGGAACATGATGATTTTTTGTTTTTTTTTTTTTTTAATATAAAATAACAGAATGTTTCGCTGTTTATACACTGACTTAGGAGGTCACTCAAAGGTCAAAATTATTAGTTTTTCGTGAGTTTCCACATCTTTTACCACAGAAAATTTTACATCGAAAGTGAAAATCACATGCATTCCCGTTATCTTAAAAAAGAATCCAGTTCAAATTGTCGAAATAATCGAAAGCGTATCGAGTCTTTTCTTTTAAGGCGATATCTCATTTAAAAACAATAGATTTTACGATCGATTATTCTTACAGATGGGAGTTCAATCTATGATGATCCGCCGATAGATGAGAAAACAATGCCTAATACTTTGTCTTTCAGGATGATAAGAATAAAAGTACTGTCGTGATTTTGAACCTTTTCAATATTACTCATTTGCATTAGATCGCTGTGCAAATGGAAAAATTTAGAATTTCCATTAGTCAACCTCGATTATTCCTTAGATATCTCAATTTCTCGTTACGCCTCACTTCCGCGCCAAAATAACGTACAAAAATAAACAAAAATGACTTTTACGTATTTCAATGATTTGTCTTTCGTTTTACATTTACCGTCCCAATCAACCGCCAATGCAAAGAGTAAATATATTCTGCCAATTCCTGTACTGTACAACATCGGGGGCAATAAGAAAACGTAAAAAAAAAAAAAAACAAAAACAAAAAGAAAGAAAAAAAGAATTCTAAAACCAGCGACGAGGAATATAAAAGACCCAACAACAACAACAGAAAAAAAACCGCTGCCGTAAATATAGTACCTTAACCCATTTAAGCGCGCATCTGTTATACGTCGACCGTTATTGCAAAAAGGCTTAAAATATGTACCTACCCAGTTCCTGATACATTAAACTGTTCCGCGCTGTAAGTGAACTCTTTATAAGCTCGTATATACACGCACCGGGTATTAAACGTACACGTGTATGCATCTAATGTGTATATATATATATATATTACATGCATAGGTGGAAGTAAAGGCTTAAAACCAGAATTACACTACTGGCGCTTCTATATCGAATGGATATATACAAGCCTGTAATATTGTCCCGGCGATCGGTAATCGGGGGGGGGCGGGGGGGAGGGAAAAAATCGATATCGGAAAGAGATTTTCCCTACGGGCAGTAATGATAATTAGCCCGGCGATAAAAGGAGGCCACATATCGGGCTGGCTTTGATGTGTATACTTTATATCGATAGGAGATATATATATATATATATATATATATATATATATATAATGTATACATAATGGTCGATCAAGTTTTCTCTTGCGGACGACGATCGGCAATAATTAGGCGCGAATTATCGCGCGTTAATCAACCCATTACACTCCTTGACATTCGCCAGTACGCATTAGCCGTACGGCATGCGTCCTATGCATAAACACGGTTTGTCTTATTCAGTTGAAGCTTCCCGGGCGGAATTTCCCTCGGATTGCATGCTCTGCCTGCTACGGGTGTTTAATGGCAACGAGTAATTATCAACGACAAGCTAATGACGAAGGTAATATACATTTTTGAGTCGTAATAAAAATAATTAATCCTATTGCTCGCCTCGCTTATCCTATTATCGAACTTTAATTAGTCGCTTCTGTACTTAGATCAGAAAAAGGAGGGATAAGTTTGAGCATCGATACGAACGTCTTCAGAGCTCAAAATTCAGTCGTCATTCATCTGACCAACAGAGGTCAGCGGTATTTTAGATTTCCATTTCTTTCATGCCACTGTGAATTTGGAGCTTGAGAAACGGCGTGAAATTACTCAAAATCGTATCGGCTGACATCTCAAAAGTATCTTAATTTTTTTTTTCTCTTCTGTAATTCTCAATTTGACCTGCGCCAACTGGCTGCGATCTACTTCCCATGAAAGATCGTTCCGAGCCTCGCTTGAGAACCGAGGTTATCGCGTTATTTTCAACAAATTCGTCGTTGGCCCTGTGCCTTCAAACGATCCACCGGTACAATTCGATCTTTGTATTATAAATCATTGGCGACGATCGTTCGTCATAACGGAGTCATGATATTATTCCTGGACTACCGGCATACGTAAACTCCGTACTTCCCTCTCAACGCGGAATCGCCAAGTTTGCCGTGTATAGTTATAAGCGTGTATATATATATACACGTAAGACAGATTCTACGAGGTTGCGTACGGCGTCGGTCGCCTGAAAAGAGAGATATATGTGGCACCCCACCTTGGTCGGGGAATTAATAGCGTCTCTGTATGTACGCATGTTTGTATATATGGGCATGTGTGTGTGTGTGTGTGTGTGTGTGTGTGTGTATATATATATATATATGTCTCTATGTTTGCGTTTGCAGAGAAAATATAACGGGACGCGGAATTTTTGAAGCGCTCCCACATTATCATACAGTTATATAACTCGCCCCGAACTGGGCAAAGTTTTACCGTGCACGCAAGTGTCTCGGCGTGTATTCACAAGGATACATACACGCAGATGTATGTATATATATATATATATATATATATATATATATATATATATATGTGTGTGTGTGTGTATGTGTATACATATAAAGATATACAGATATATAATTATTGAAGTTCGAGAGCTCTTAAGCGATGCTTAATTGTTGAGCTGTCACAACATTAAGCCTTGCTTGTACTTCCCGTCGTATTTGTAATTTTACGCATCTGCCGTGTTGCGTTACGGCCCAGACTTTGAGCAGCCTCGATCTGCCGCGCATGCTTCGAGTGTTCTCCTTGGATTTCGATGATCGACGATTGATCGAGGGATTCTGCGATTGCGAATTGCGAATTTACCGGCGATCGCATTGATGTCGATGAAGAGTTTAAAGGATTCCGAAGCATGATAAAAATAACGGATTTTTATTGAATGAAACGAGGATCAGGCTATTGTTTCAGAAAAATCTACTTGAATTCGCTCTTTTCATTATTTTCGTTATATATATTTTTTTACTATTTCCCGTGCCCCTATTACGCTATTTTCCCATTTGTATACTTTCTATACTATCGTTTAAAATCACGCTTCAGCCGCGTGTCGAATTTTTAAGCGATCTATCTGCACAATATAACAATAAGTTGCTACGACTAATTTGATATATATTTGGAAAAATGCAAATATATGAAAAGAAACTAAATATTCATCGTATTTTAATATATTGAGTGTCCACAAATTTGTCAATATTCTAAAATCATCGTGTGTGTGTGTGTGTGCGTCCGTGCATGTGTACAGTTTTTTGCCAAGAATATCACTATTGAATACGAAAAATACAAATAAACATCTAATGTGAGGATGCCCGTTTAAAAAATTGAATTGGCTTGACAGTATGGAACCGTTAAGATAATCGTCACCAAATTGGTTCTTCTTGCACTCTATAACATTTATCTCAAGTCTCTTCTCCCGAAATGCTCTAAAATATGTTACGCCACTGGGATAGTAAAAATAATCCACCCTCTTTATAAGAAGATAAATCGAATGTCCAGCAGGATTAAGTTAAACATTGAAATTAAATAAGAATATGAGAAATCTAGAAAAATTAATTAATAATCGTTGCAAACAATGCACAAATATATGCGTCAAATTGATACAAATTTTAAAAATTTGGACTATCGCAAGTAGGAAGATTTACTATTTAATAAGAAAACAGTGCCCGTCGATATTTTGACGAATACATAATAGAGCATCATTCGTAGATAGATAAAAAGTATTGTCTGTATTCGCATTTCTAAATTAAAGACGGAATCTCGTTGAATACGGGACAATTGCGCTCAGATTTTTACGAACATTAAATAGTTCCGATTATGTGTGCTTAGGGAACATTCGACTCTCTTCTCTGAAAGCGCTTGAAATCAAAATTTTAATTACGCCAACAGTTTCTTTTAAAATATTTTTTCGATTCTTTTCTAAAAGTACCAACTTTACGAACTGTATCGAGGTCGTGAAATATGATTTTACGGACAAAGATAAGATTGCGTAGTTATCAGGCACTCTGTCAAAATGCAAAGTTCATAATTGGACCGCACAAGTTTTTCACTTCGCGCAATATAGTTTAGGTTCTTTCGATCTCCCTCGCAGGGTCTCGGACGCAATTTATAACCGAAAGTCGCAACTTTATGGCATAGTTACTATGTTAGCAATTAGTAGTTTTTCTATGAAAAATTATCGAAAATATTCATACTTTCCTGAAAATCGGCCAATGAACATTGTACGATCCAAAATTACTTCAATTTTTTTGTTTTTATTTATTAAGCCTTTCAGGCCAATTTCGGTCCATTTCAGCTTTACATATTAATTAATTACTTCAATTAATTGCGAATGATTAGAATCTATATATTAAGTGGCTGAGGCGAATCGCGAAATAAATTGCCAGTGGACGCAGTAAGCACTATCCGAAGAATCTGAGTATTAAACTCAATTACCATTTTTCGTTACTTTCCTTTTAGCAAAACTATAAAATACCTACCTTTTCATTTATGGGCCACTTTAGATGCGGTAAAGTCCACCTGTGAGTGGCTGCATCCACGTTGGACGCGTACTTGATTACATTCTTAATTTTATCCCTGCTGATGTTAATTTCATTATTTAAAGATCGTTGCTTGCTCCATCTGTTTCGAAGAATCCAAATAATATGGATGTTATCTTACAAAAAATTATTAATTATACTAATAAAACAATTATAATTTAGCATATGCAATAATTATTTATCTTTAATGAACAAATTGAAAGTTTTGGACTGGTTTCCAGATCAATTGTCAGAGATTCAGTAAAAGAACTGCTTTATTTAACATAATATCATATGTATATCTTAATCTCTAGTTGAAAACTCATCATTTACAATACTTTAAAAACCGCAAGTCTAAGCCAGGTTCAGTGTTCCTATAATGATTAAATATAAATGGGCAAATAATAAACTATCGTTTCTCTAATCATGAGATGTAAAATACCAAATCAATTGAGTATTCGGCGAGGGTCCTAGAATAGAATCATAAAACGTCAAAGTTAAATTAATACTGCATCAAAAGCAATGAAAATTTTCGATGCCCTATTTTTGATAGAAAACTAACACGAAGTCAGTGAAGTTAAGCATTTGTAATTATTATAAACGTCTACGAAACAGCGTCACGTTTTAATAGGAAAACTTGGCCAAGAGTAACGGCCAATTCTTAGACAATAGAGCATTCAACTGGTCAATTTTTGGTTGGCAAAATTTCATCCATTCCATCGGGGAAATTATTTAGAAGTTTCGTTAATCAATAATTAAACCTACTCGCGTCCAATCGGCATCATTTTACACTTGAAAGTAAAATAGCAAACTGTTTTTTATCAATTATCGATGCTTGATGGTCTTTTTTCCAACGTTCTCCTCGACATACTGGATAAATTAGAATGGACGTAAATTACAAAAACAAAGGTTGAACTTCGAAACGAGCATAAGTGTTTACATACGATGAATTCCTTAAGACGAAGCACTTGTTCTTTACTATGTCATGTACAAAACGAACAATCAGCAATTATTCCTTAGCAGCGGGCAATGACGTCTTCCCTATCCGTCTATTAACGTTTCATTAAACTACAGCCCGATAATCACTTCGGAGTATCTCTGTCGCGACGAACATTAGTATGCCAATCGTTAAAAAAAAAAAAAAAAAAAAAAATTCCGATCGGTGCAAAACCAGCCGCGAAAATCTCGATCAGGGAGGTGCGCGTCGCCGCGCGTGCCACGACGACCGCGAATTATTCAAACGACCTCTCTCTCCCTATCTCTCTCTCTCTCTCTCTCTCTCTCTCTCTCTCTCATCGTGTCTCTTTCCAGAAAATGCCCCGGTATGCCTTCATTATTCCCCCGAGCGCATTATATACATTTATATATAGTTATATAAAAGCACGCGACTTTGAACCGATTCGGAATCGCGACACGAACGCGGCGCGCGCACGTATAATATAACCGCGCACGTGCCCCCGCACACGTATACGCCCGCCTCTCGCGCGTTTCGGCTCTCTCCCTCTCTCTCTCTCTCTCTCTATCTCTGTCTTTCTCTCGTTACGGCATCGGCGCATAGGTCCTGCGCGCCGCGGCTGCAGCGCATAACGGTTTACGGCGCAAGTTCGATAAAGAGACGGCGAAGTATGTGCCGGTAAGACAGAGACAGAAAGGGGGAAAGGGAAGGGGGGGGACGATCGGCTAAAAAAAGCCGATTCCCCGGCGTGGCACGCGAACGAAAGAGAAAGAGAGATGGAGAGAGAGAGGGAGAGAGAGAGAGAGAGAGCGGTCGTACGCCGGTCTCCTCTTACTACCACTATTATTACTAATACCATTGGCGCGCGCACTCCAATCCTATGGACCATTCTGCACGAACTTCGCCTTACCTTATTCACTTCGGCAATCCACCTTCCCCCTCTCTCTCTCTCTCTCTCCCTGGCTATGAAAAGCCAACCAGACAATCGAATTATCGCATACCCATACCCATACCTTCATACGTATATATTCATGTGCGTGAGCGCGCGCGCAAAGATTACACGAGCCTCACGAAACGCATTTCAACCCACACACACACACACACACACATGCGTATGCAAGGATGCATTCTCTCTGTTTCGCACACTCGCGGGGCTTATAAAACGGGGTCGTGTCAACGGGGCTCACGAGTCCTATATATATATATATATATATACACACGCACATATACACATGCCAGCATGCCTGAATATCTATAGCGACGCGATCCACCTTCCGCGCGCGTGGCTCCTAAGTAGGTCGGTTCTCATGTTTCCTTACGCGCGCGCGCGCTTGTTTCCCGATTACATGGCCGCCCGTGCGCGCTCTGCCGCGCTACCAAAGACGCGCGCTTTCGACCGCTATCGAGTCGCGGGGCGGGCCGATTGTTTAAACGAGCTGCGTTGGAAATTGCCGACGGGCAGGGGCGCGATTTCCAGGCACGCCCCGGGGGCTGCACGGAACGGTCGACCGTTCGAAATATTTGTGATTGAGTGGATCTGTCTCGTTGCTGGTCGAACGAAATTTTTCCGATGACCCCTGCCACTTTTTCTCGAGGGAGCATATAATGGATGAGAAGAGGGAAAAAACGAAACAATTTGGCCATTAATTTGACGGGCCATGGAAGTCAATTACTCAGACAGTCGGACGAAAGGTCTCGATAAATAACGTATAAGATCCCACGATTGAATTATTAGTCAGCTATTTTACTTACCCCTAGTCCGCATTGCTCTGAAGATTTCACGAATCTATTTGAAAATTCTCGCTTTCATTTTGTCATTTTCTTTGATTATATTTAAAGAAAATCAATTGCCTCGAGGATACTTACATTAGTCCCGCAACTGCGTCTCTTGAAACGTATTCTCGAACAGTGTAAGTAAATTTGTTTTATTAGCAATTGACCGTTCGTTTTGTCATTTTCTGCTCGGACACAGCTCTGCTTGCTTGCAAACTTATATATGTATATAGAAGAAGGGTAAATAAAGCTAACGATATATTGAAAGTAAATAGTGTAAAATGGCAATTTTTTGTTAAGAGCAGCAACTTAAAAATCACTAATAAGTCCATGAAACTTGAGATAGTTCTATATGCATAAATAATCAATTCTCGTCTGACGTTGCTCAGATTAACGACAAAATTTTCAACCTTCAAATCTGCTTTTTTTAATCTTGTCTCAGGAACATGTCTGAATTTTTATTTGGTAATTTGAGAAGTTATTAGGCTGTTAAATTATTGTTCCTCAACTTATTAATCACTATTACTTACAAAATTATTGCTTACCAAACATACAAATTATCGTATTATAACTGCTTCTTTACGGTTAAATTTCTCATTAATTTAGACGATCTCTCAAGAAGTTAAAAAATCCACAACACCAATCCTTCCTTAATTTTTGTGTTATACAACAAGAACTTTTTGATGCATTAACTTACCATTCGTCTAAATGAAAACTCCACGAAAATAAAAATTATGAGAAAAAAAAATTAAACCTCTCTCAGAAAATATTAAACCTTCTTCAGAATATATGAAGAGATGCCAAAAGTTTCGATTAAAGATTAATTTTTCAAAAGGTAAATATAATCTATAAATTATGAGAATATAAGAATGAAGATAAAGTAAGACTGAAATGAAAGCACCGCTCAAAATTACGTCAACTTTTCTTTTATTGAATACAATAATTGTGGTAACACTGTGGTGGCGATATTGTGTTTTTTTTTCTCGTATTATAAAGGCATCATACAAGCCTGATTATTGATTTCTGCTCATTAGATCATTCTAGTAAAATTTTTTTTTCTTCCGAGACGAAATACAAACGAGGTATTATAATAAGATGTATTTATTTCTTTTCTTTTCATATGTATATATATATATTTAATTATGTATAATAATGATAATGATGATCATAATAATAGTAATAATAAATAATAATAATAAGTATAATAATAATAATAATAATAATAATAATAATAATAATAATAATAATGTTGATGATAATAATAATAAGATGGATATTAATAATATATCAGATTATTTGCTAATGTACAAGTATTGCAAATACTCATTGATCAAAAATCGTGATAAACTTTTATTTCTGTAAGGGACACAATATACTCTCACATGTGCACTCTTGGGTGAGAGATCTTCTTTATTCTTCCCTTTATTTCTTTTCATTTCTCTCTCATTTTCGTTTCTGAGTTTACAAATAGCGTGTCCCCGTAATTGGTCCTCTCTCGCTCTGCTTACATGCGTGTGTGCGCGCGCGTGCGTACTTTTTGCTTCTCAACTACGCGTAATAATGATAATCATAATAATGATACTGATAACGATAAGGATAATGATAATAATGATAATGATAATAATAATAATAATAATAATAATAATAATAATAATAATAATAATAATAATATAATGATAATGATAATAGTTCTAATGCAATCGCTCGTAGTGAATCAATACAGAGGTGTGTGTATAATTTTTTTTTGTTTTTTTTTTCTTTCAATAAAAGGTGCCCTTCGAGGGAATACATCACATTCTAGACAATACAGCCGATGATTTCTTTCCATCGAAGGAACGATGTTATATTTTCTATTTTTTTTTTATTATTATTATTATATAAAAGTCCTCCTCGCCCTCCCGCACGCCATCAACGAATATTTAAATCTCCGACCTGGGTTAGATTTGTAATTTTCTCTAAAGTATTTATCGCTTACACGAGAGACAACTTGTAACATATGTTTTTTACTTTTTCATTTGCCTTTCTCTCTTCCACTCTATCGACATATTCATTAAAGTTAGTAAAAATCAAAGGATTTATAATGACAGAATAATGAAAACTTACTTCTTTTTCTTTTTCTTTTTTTTTTATAACAGGCAGAAAATATTAAGGAGGACCAAAACGAGATGACGCATATAAAAATTACATCGTGTTGCATATCGCTGGGTAAAGTCGACATGATTTTCGAGCCCCACTTGCCTTTGTTAATCATCATCAGATCGATCTACGCGGTTTTATTCTTGCTTCTTTTTTGTAATACAGTTTACTTTTCAGCACGCGCATACGCGACATAATAAGAAGGAAATCTTGCATTCATACGTGCACACACGTGCAGGCAAGTTCGCTCTCGCTCTCTCTCTCTCTCTCTCTCTCTCTCTCGCACCTACGCAGTAGCTGCCATATTAACGTTCCTTAAGATTTACACGGATCTGTTAAGTAAGAAGCAATCTCCAAGAAATGGTTTCTCCGTCAGCGTTCTTCCTAAGAAGACACAGGGAGTGGGGATGAGGGAGGGGGACCAACAACACATACATTGTATACTCGTGACCCGTTCGTCGATCAACGAAATCATATGCGAATAGGAACTGTCGTACACTAACTCTTGGCGGTTTTATTCGCCATTCCCATGCTCACTCCGTGCTTCAATTTCTGTCGTAAATCGAGTCGTCCGTTCTTTCAACGATTATACAAAAGTGCTCGCAAAAAAGAAGAAGATATTTTTCATAGAAACGAGAAATCTAAACAAAGGAGGATCGATCAATTTTTCGTTCCCTCTCAATGATATCATTAAAAAAGGCATTCGCATTATGTTAGAAAAACAGCGTAAAAAAGTTTTAAAAAATTGAACGAAGAAAAAAAATCAAAATATAAAAAAATCTGATTGGACCCAATCGTTGCAAGTCAGTAAAATCTGAAGGACGCGTAGGTGAATTTCAACCGAATTACAATAAAAATACGCACCAGCTACAATAGATAGAGTCTCCCGTTGAAATTTTACATCATACCCCCCTTCTGCCCTTCACGGTTTATCGGAGGCCGGGATACACCCCCCCCCAGTTTCGCAGGGAACTCACCCCTCGGAAAGTCGACTAAATTCCTCTCCCCCCCCCTCTCTCTCATTTTCTCACTCTCATTCTCATACACACTCTCTTTTTTTCTCCATCTTCGCCTCAAGCCTTCTTCTTTTTTTTTTTTTTTTTTTATTTTTCATCGCACAACGTCAGCGATTAACTCGCTCGACGGCAAAGCAGCAGAGGAACGTATATAAGCACTATTTTGATTCGCCATTATCGGGGAGAGGAAGGAGGGCGAGAACGAAATATCCTTTCCGGCCGCCGACGAAAACATCATTTCACGCTTTCCGATACATTGGTTTTTTTGTGTTACACTCGATAATGGGATGCCATTGAGGATCTATATAAGATTTGGTGGTAAAAAAAAAACAAAGAAAAGTTTAAATATTAAAACACGCACTATTATAAAAATAATTGTTTTGGTTTTTTTTTTACGACATTTGCCCCCTTCCGTACGTTCTTTTTGTTTTTTTTCTTTCATTGTTTTCTAAAATTCTCTTCTTTAAAAAGTGTTAACAATTGACATTGTTGTAAACGCAAGAACAACGAATGCCGATTCTTTGTTCTACATTATTGTTATATTATTGTTTAAACTAGCGTGCGAAGCACGGATTGCTAAGTGTTTTAAAAAATTCAGAGGAAGAACGATTTAATCCCTTCCTATTATTATATTAAAAGCTAGAAACTCTAACGACGTGTTTATATACACACTTAGTCATTTTCTGTATACATTCACGTACACAGGTGCGATTGATAACGATATAAAAATCAATATTCCAGTTTACCTGGGAGGGTAAAAAGAATTGCATAAGAAAAATAATTTTTTTTTTTTTTTTTTTTGTTGGAAAATTACACTTACAGGAAAAATGACTTTTAATTGTATTTTGTACTTGCTTGTATGTGCAGTTATTTTAATAGATGCAAAAATGAAGTGACTAACGATCAGTTAACTTTTTTTTTCTGTTAATTGCACATTACCTAAGTCTGCCGCGATCGTGACTCGGAATGTTTGCTTTTTTTTCTCTTTTCCATTGCTCAGAAATTTCACGCACTTTCAATCAATTCAATATCAATCTTAATCTATGTTTCATTCATAATTATCAAACTCAACTACATGCTCTTAATTCCTAAAAGACAGAACACATCAGTCCTTTCTATTTATTTAACTTTAATGCCTCTCTTGTTTTTAAAATAGGGCTTTCCTCTATTGTCAAAGGAAAATCTTAATACTAGCGAAAATATATATATATATATATATATATATATATATATATATATTTATATATATTGTTACAAAACGCGAGTGTGAGTGCGGGAAAGTGTATAGAAAAAAAAAAACAAAAATCGAACACAAAAATAATAAAGATACAAACGATAAAATTTTTTTTGTATACGTATAATAAATCGCTTGCTGAGCTTTTAAATCTTTCAATAGAAGACATGAGAATAACTTTTTGTTTAAATACAGGATTATAAAAATGTGTCAAATGAAAGTGACTCCAAGCATATCTGTTCCCAATGGGTTTTGTTTGAATAGCAAAACTCCCACTGCAACTGATTCACCTATCTGTAAAAAAATATTCACGTAAATAATACATGCATTAAAAATGCAATAGTATCTAAATTAAACTAAGATCGACCGTGAATCCGATCATGTAATTTTTGTTTTAAATTTATTAATTATCTCGGGAAACATTTAAAATAACAATACAAAAACGATCCCTTTTTGTATATGTGCTCGATCCGAAAATTATACACAAGCAGAACAGAGTGCATAATGTAAGCATCAGTGGGGCGCGCAAAATTTTGTATTTTTTTACAACAAATCGCAAAGATTGACAATAAACTTGATTAGGAAGAAGTGAACCAATTTTAAAGTTATACTATATTAAGTAACTAACATTCTTTAAATTTCTTATACGCCTAAGAAATGACGGAGGTATAAATATAAAATTTATTTTCATGTCTTTGTAAAGCTCAATAAAACACTACGCAGACTAATCAATTATACAACATTGAGAATCTGTTTTTTTTTTTATAGTTTTTTTAATTCTTTTTACCTTAGATTTCTTCTACTTGTTATAACAATAATTCAATATACAAGATTTATTACGCAATATTATCTAATAAGGTTAGCATAATCATTATTATTATTTCTAATTTTTTATATTCTTTTTTTTATTTATATGATTTAGTATTCAAAATTTAACTCTAATATTTTTCAGATAAAAAAAGAATCATATAGAGTGGACAATTGAATGATTTTTTTTTTTTTTTTTTTTTTTTTAAATAAAGTCAAAATGAATCAAAAAAATCTCACTCCATCACTTTCATCAAACTCCAATGCTTGAATTTCTTGTGTTTTTGGATTAACAGCATGATTTTAGTAAGCGATAGGTATAAATCATTGAATAATATAATAATAACTTATCATTTGCTAAAGTAACAATTCTTGCAATAGAGAGTTGTTGATCTGAATAAACGCAATTTTTTTTTTTTTTTTATATATTTATATATACTTAAGATATATTAAAAGTAAGATTGTTCTATACTTAAATACTCAAAGAAATTTCGAATAATAGAAACCGTAAAAAAATGTCTTCTACTTTTTTTCCAATATCGTTCTCTCTCTTTCTCTCTTTCTGTGTGTGTGTGTGTGTGTGTGTGTGTATGTGGTATGTATTTGTGTCTATTTGCGTGTATATTTATGTCTGTATTTGTGTGGTTCCTTAAACGTACATTAAAACAATAATTAGGATTGCGAGCACAGTGACTCCGCTGCGAGCAATCGATCGGCCACGCGATCGATTATCAAAAAAGTAACGACCTTCTTCAAGAGAACAAGAAAACAAAGTCCAGAGTTCAAATTTAGTTTATAACAAGGTAATGTTAAAAGTAAAGCATTATTACTTAGGCAGTACGCAGCACACGATTTCACGAGATTTAATCTATATTATTTTTTCTCTCGTCCATTCGCTCGCTTCTTTCCCCTAACACACACATATATATATATATTATATCAAACAATCTGCTATTATTATATATTCTATATAAGTAACAAAGTACTTCATACGTATATATAATTGTTCGGTTTTTATATATAGTAAGGGACATCTTTGCCGGGGCGCCGATTAAAAAAAACTCTTTCTCTCTCTCTCTATCTGTGTCGCAATTTTTGGCTCTCACTCTTTCTCTTTCGCATATATATTTATATAGATATAATAGAAAAAGGATCGGTGTCGATTACACACTCATACGCACACACGCACACACATATGCACACAATATATACGTATCGTAAGATTAAAAACGCATGCGCGCGCACGAGACGCGCGTATAATATATACGTAAAATGTCGGGACGAGGATGACGTGGACAATGGGAAACGGAAGGATAAAAAAAAAAAAAAAAAAGAAGAAGAAAGTAACATAGAAAAACAAAAGAGAGGGACAAGCTGAGCGGGCAGAGAAGGGGTACAAAAATCGTGAAGAAGCTAATAAATAAATCCTTAAAAAACGTTGTAAAATTGCCGAGGTGATGACGACGTGGCGGGGAGAGGGGCGGGGGTATACGGAGGGGGGGGAGGCCGACGGCGGTGAGCTCCAGATGAGGAGGGGGGAGGCGAGGAATCGAGCGCCCGCGTTTACATACAATACACGTCCAGCCGTGCGAGAGTGACTTACCGGCTCGAGCGCTCCCGGGCCCCCTCCCCGTCCTCCCCACTACCGCCCCCCTACCCCCCATTTCGTCCGCGTCAGCGGGCGGCGGTGCGGATGCTGCAGCGACGACGACGACGAGGACTGCTGCCGCTGCTGCCGCTGCGCTGCCGCTGCTGCTGCTGCTTAGTCGGCGGTCCCCGGGCGGCTCAGCCGAGGCCGGCCCACTGGATGAAGTCGGGTACCTCGCGTACCGGCACGTCCCTCGCCAGGGCCTTCACCCTGAGGTTGCGGTCCTCCGTCAGCAGTACGACGTCGCGCTTCAGTCGCCGGGGCTGGCCTTTCTCTGCAACAGAGAGCGATGGGCGTTTATTCGCCTCGCGCCTCAATGTGTGACGACGATCCGCGTAGTTTCAGAAATGAGTAAATTCGTATGGTGTAAAATTGACTGGACATTGTACTTCGCCATAATTTTCATGATAATTGCAATTATGTACACGCGCATACGAAGATTGCCGATTGTCCGTGAGCAACGCATAAAGACGCCAGCGGGTAAATTCGATTACGTACAATTAAAAGATTTACGCTCTGCTTTTATGATCATGTAATAAGTTACTTGCCAGATAATCGACCGATTATTCTGTTTCAATTGAAACTGTTTCATAGACACGAATGGACGACTTTTACAACATAGCAATGTTAGCGCGCGTTCCGATTTTTCTATCCTCTCCAATTGGTCGGGCAAACAATAATGTGGATATGATCGTGTGGACCCCATAAATTTTTTTATATATAGATATTATATCCGATTGCGATAGTGTGCACCTCTGCACTATTCGGGATCTCATTTCTCATCGTGTGCTCACTACAAATTGGTAAGATGTCGTCAATGGAATTTACTGATGATTTTGACTTTGTGCCCATGATTATTTTAAATGATTATTCGACGGTCTGTTCAACGTCTAGTTTAGGAATCTGACTGCTGATTTTTATTTTGAAAAGAATGGGAAATTTTACAATTAGGATGTGTATTCCATGTGGCATCCTGTTTGAATCCTAAAGTCACAGAAATCTTTTTCATTTGTTCCTTGCTTTAAAAAAAAAAAATGACCTTGAACTAATCTTAAAAATAACACCAACCAGGGTTAAACGACAGATTTTCAAAACGCGCCCTCCACGACATCGAGGAACTCTTAACTAAGATGATTTTCGCTAAACAGTAAAGAATGCACGCGATTTTTTCGATCCTAAAATTCACCTCTTATAACCTCAGAACGAAGCGACCCAAAATACGGCATATCAATAGATTAATGTACAATTTTTCTCTCTTTTCAAACTTAGTATGAAACATAGAGATTTCTTTCTCAAAACTGAAAGTTGAACTCCAAATAAACATCAAAAATTATCATTGGCCTTAAGTCAAATTCATTAGTCAAATTATTAGTCATACGATCAAATAGTTATCATCTGCAATTTAAGAGTATTATTGTCTCGAGAAATTACATGAATATTTTTAATTATGCTTATCAAATTTACAACAACAAAGTATAATTATGTTTAATATTATACGTTATTTAAATTAATATTATGCGCGATCCAGCTTGCCTACCTATCTTCAATAACGAACTTCGTGAAAAGATCAGGTTAGTGTTATCGTGGAATAAGGAGTTTTTAATTTATAGAATACATTTAAAAAAGTAATTTATTGTCAATGAAGTTCTCTTAAAATAACTGAATTTTTTAATGGCGCTACTTTCAATTGGCAAGATTTTAAAAAATACTCACGTAAATCTATTGATTTTATTAAATCAAACTAGTTTTTTTAAATGTGGTGCAGAAACTTATCAGACCTTGAATTTCTAATTTAACAAGTTCATATCCCAATAATTTATCATTTGCAAGCACAGCAATCAGAATCCTTGTCGAACCATGTCATTGATTTCAAGTCATTGTAATAATATGAGTAAATTTATTTCATATTAAAGATTACTGTAAGTTTGTGTTTTTATTAATAGTTCAATAGTATTGTGCAATAAAAAGTTATTTTCTAGAACAATTACATTGAATAATTTGATCTCTTTTTATTATTACTAACTTGGCTAATTTTCATCATTAGAATTATTTATTACTTAAAAAAAAGAAGAAATGTTACTTATTGATTCTCACAATTCAACGTTAGCCACCTTATATCTGAATAAAGGTTTCACGAAACACTTGAAATATTATAAATGGAAGTTAAGGTTCTCATTTGGGAACAGGAAATTATTGAAACTGTAAATGAAATAATAGATTTAAAAGATCTTTAATAAATTCATAACGCGTAACGGATATTTCCCCTGATAATAACATTTTTGACAACTACACAGAATTCATTACCTGCAAGAGACACGCTCTCAAATAACATTCGAAAAATCTCCTTTGATCGATCGAACTGGCAAGCTATTTATTTTCATAAGCGTCATTTACGAGCGTACGGCCAAATATTTGCAGTACCCTTCGGGGTACGAAGAACTTCTCGGTAACGAACAAATCCGATGTGAAATTTGCGCCAGCCCATCCCCCCCCCCCCATCTTCAACCGTCTCCAGGAAAACTCGGCTCGTCGTGCTTCCTCCGCAGAAGCATAAGTGTCTTCACAATCGAATATACTGTTATGCGGTGGCTGTGCGTACTTACGCGCGGCCCACGCTTCTCTTACGAGCGGATACTTCGCAATAATTAGCATATAATGACTCGACTTCAAAAGTTCGCTAAATAAACATGAATCGTGGGTCGGGGGGGGGGCCGAATTTACGGGCCGGTAATGTTCAATGGAACTTCCGCCGATAAGTACGCCGCGAATCCCCGTTCGTTTTGTTGTTGTTGTTTTTGCTGTTTTTTTTTTCTTTTTATTATGCATGCACTTGCCAACGAAGCAAGTCACGTAAAGGATAAAACTTTAATTATTCGCCGACTTACCGGTGCTAACTTGATCCTTATTTGATCTGCATATGCTTAGGCACGTGGCGAGGATCCTGTCGTCGTTTCTCGTCAAGCCGTCCTGGAAAAGTCAAAGAAAGAGAGGCAACGATTAAATCACAGGCAGATATGTATAATTATAGTATACATATATATATATATATATATATATATATATATATATATATATATATATGTATGTATGTATGTATGTATGTATGGATGTATGTATGCGTGTATAAATAGTATATCGTAACGAGCGGTGGCGACGCTTCACTCACCTCGTAGACGTCCTCCTCGACGGTGAAGGAGCTCGAGCTGAGTACCGTTCCCCGGGTGGTCAGGCATCTCACCGCCGGGTTTCTGCTCCTGGCGAAGGCGAGCCCGGCCCTCGCGTTATCGGCCACCCGGGCGATGTGCTCCGGGTCGAGGGCCGCCCTCGAGTTCGGCCCGCAGTCGATCAGCTCGGCCACGCCCTTGGACAGGCCCTCCAGTTCGTTCAGAACTGAAACACACAAGTCGGACGGGGGGCAGGCGAAGATCAATAGGTGCATTCGACTAATTTATTCTATAGTTATGGTTTATGGTTATGTATTTAATTTAGATCTAACTGGCATCCACTGTCCGAGTTTCAGCAGAAAAAAAATAAGAAATAAATCAAATACAAGATATGTATGGAAACAGTGATATATATATTCACCAAGTGTTTGTCGAAAAAGTTTTATCAAATAAACTAATATTGATGCTTCTACAAAGATGTACCACGTAAGCATTTCTTAGATATTTGTACAAGCGAAAATCTGTATGACGCCACCTGGCGGCATACATATAGTCGGCTGCATATAATTCTATAGACTACGCGCCAATACTCCGTTACGGCGGCTTACATTGTTCTAGATTGGTCAACTACACGTAAGCCTTTATTATATCATGATTAATTATATTATTCTTACTGTTTTATCATTATCATCATTATTATACTATAAATGAAGAATCTAATAATAATATGGTCGATTAACAACGCCGAATTAGTGATTAAATCACAAACTTAAATTACGAAAATATGATGCATAGGCTCCGTTGAGAGGCACAAGCACGATTCTCCCGGGGACCAAGAATAAACGGGCGTTATCTCCCCTCCCTGCGAAATATGTAATTTCGCCCGGATACAGAAAAAAAAAGAAACACGCGTGACGTTTTCTCAGTGGGTATTTCGACATCCCTCCGCGACTGCTTGAATAGCTCGTTTAGATCCCCACTGAGAAAATAACGCGCACCCTTCTCTCTCTCTCTCTCTCTCTCTCTCTCTCTCTCTCTCTCTCTCTCTCTCTGTGTGCGCGCGCGCGTGCGTGCGTATGTGTGCGTGTGTGATGGTGCGCAACTCCTTATCAGTTTACCCTAGAGGATTTTTCATTGCGCATCCTTTGTGTAATCGGGCACGAGACCGAGGAGGGTAAAACAAGGGTTGTGGGGTCGAATTCTCGATTGTTCAGTTTTAGGTTGAGCTATGACGCTGCACAGTGAGAAATGCTAATAGCGGGTGATTTTGAATAGATCTTGGATTATCCGCTCGGCATCTGTTGCAATCAGTGTCATAGAGGTCGACTTTTTGTTTATATATCATTCATTCGTGGTTCATCCGATATGTTATTTAAATTGAACCTTTATAGGACTAGAATAACGCCATATGGCGCATCGCTGAAAAATTCATTACTCGTGTACTTTTCTATATTAGACATTGTAGAGAATCCAAATTTACAGTTCGAATTGCAGTATAACGTGACCCTCACTTTTTCTGACCCCAAAATCAACTTTTTAATACCTGTTAGAAAAAACGGAAAATCAATAATAACCCATTCATAACCATCGCGGACTGGAATGACGCCATATCGCGTCATTGATATGAGTTGCCAAAATTTGACCTCGGATTGGCTCTAACTTCTGAATACTATTACATAGAAATAAGAAAACAACTAATATTTAAAAATCCCGACCCTCTAAATCTTCAAGCATTCATAATTCATACACTCGCTGATTGTTAAACTATGCTACGAAATTCATTCACGCAATAAAATTCATCACTCTCAGAATCTTATATCGTAAACGGACTCTGGAACGAACTATATATAAAATGCTACTTTCCATAATTAAGCTCCGTCTTGACGCGAAAATCATTGTCAAAATTTTATTCAACCGTGCGACACGCGCGAAATAAGGAAATAATAAAAGCTGGGCGTATAAGCCTGAAGGCAGGCAGTGGCACGAAAGAAATGGGGTGGCGGGGAAGGATGGAATCGAGATGGGTTTCGCTAAGCTGGCTTACAGAGCAAGAGACCTCGGGTACCGTATTCAAACGCGATAATAACAACGAGCAATTGCGAGCCGTAATATTCGCGTAATCCTGGCCCGAACGCTACGACTGGCGAAAACGTCGAATTTTCAGCGCTCCTTCAGCCAACTGCGCGAAGTAATGCTGCTGCACGGTCCTTCCAAAGCAGCAGCAAAACAGGCCCGATTCTCGGATAAAGGAAGTTTATTTCATGGTTATGTCGGCAATGTTGGTTCGGAAGGGCAATTGCACGGGCAGGTAAGTGAGGTAAGTTTATATATGTATATAAGGTTATCTCGTGAAACAAAACGATCGTTCGGATACAAGCAGAAAAATGATGCTGGAAAAATTACGATGTTTTACAATCCTGATTAACTGACATAATCAAATAATTTACGATAATAAAATTCAATGTCAGCTATTGCTTTGAATAGTTTTGTTGAACAGACAAAATTCGACTATTCCAGTAGAGAAATGAAAATGTATGTGGAATATTTGGTGACCGATATTAATTGGTTTTGATACGAGGAACGTAGTTGTAGAGCACAGCAGATCAATTCTGGTAAATTCCGTAATGAAGAAAAGCATTTTTACTTTGTGCATTTTCTTTATGTTTTTCTATCGAGTTCGTTTAGAGGCGGAATAAAACCGACCATACCGACGGTGTGTTTACGTAGAACAAAAATTATATAATAACAGGTGGCTACGTGAATTACCTCGTAACCAGCGAATGCACGGAATTTAGCTTGATTAGTAAGGATATAGACAAATTTTGTGATACACGAGTCCATACATTTATTTCATTTTCATTGTATACAAATACTGCGTTAAAATGCCTTTGAGTCTAATTTAAAGTGATTGCCCACATTAAATTAGACTCAAAGTTTGAAATACAAAATTTTAATCTAATGTAAAATGAATAAGATTTTTCGAATTTTGCTCTTGAGTCATAAATTACTATCTGCGTTATTAAAAACTTTTAATCTCAAACTACGTGAAATTATTAGGTGCGAATTAATAATATAAACATTATTATGAAACAATTCCATCTGTAGAACTGCCCCGAGTGTATGCTTTGATTGAGCTTTCGCTGTACACTTTGTGTAATAATTGACTACGACCTCGATAATGAATGGCAAAAAAGAAAAACACATTATTCTACTAAAAAACATCATTTTTAATTGACATAACATTTTCAGGAATATTAGACGGACTCTCTAAGCTTCTTGCATCCATCGTAGATATTTTCAATCATAAAACAATAACTATTATCATTAACAGATATGTAATTTGAACACAGTTAGCAAATTGACGAATTTCGAGGCACAGAAGGATTACGGTTAAACTACAATATAGATAACAATCGGCGAAGATAAGACGAAGCTTCTCGAGCGTCTTCTAATAACTTCGCCCGACGCTATCTTTATTACTAGGGTGGGGGGGGGCAGTAGAAAAGAAAAAAATTTTCTTCCGTCACGTTTTTCCCAGATTAGCGTAAATCATCGTACTTGCATATCCACGAAGTGACAAGTGTTACACTATTACGTTATTTCGAGCACGTATTCCACTCGATAATAATCTTAAAATCATTACAGACAGGTAAAGAATTCAAGCTACGACATTGGTAATGGGATTTCAATATAATAGAGCGGTAAATCAATGATAATTAGTAATTTATAAAATTTTTGGATCACAGAGACAATCAAAAGAATGCATACGAATTAATCATTTATTCAGGATCGATCAAATTATTAACCACTAAGAGTAGAGAAAAAAGGTTAAGTTTAAATTAAAGTAAATATTTTTTTACCAACTTAACCAAATTCAGTACTCTTAGACGTAGCGAGTATAGATTTCTTTTCCAAATTCCCCCTAATGTATTGTCAAACGAAAAGAATCCACGTAAAATTCACCCTCTATTATATTCCAATTGCAAAAATCGCGCTTTACGCCAAGTCTACACGCGATAAATACAAATAAGATCCAACGATCGCGCTAAAAACGATTGTCCGGCACTTTGATTGCCGTACAACAGCGGGCGTTAGATTCAAAATTACAACCGCCTGCATTACGCTGTACGAGTGTAAAACGCGTTAAGCCGGCGGCATAAAACTTCCGCAGCCGATGCAGGCGAGACGATTGACGACGACGCGGCCGGCATGAATCTCTCGGTGACCACGCATGGTACAAAAAATAAAAAAAATAAATAAAAAAATAAAGTAAGGAAAATACCGGCCGTCGTCACCACGCCACAGTCCAAATTAACGCGCAATATTTATGTGCACGCACAGTCTTAAGTATGCCCGCTGCGTTAATATGTTTGTGTGTGTATGTGCGCGCGGCGATTATGTCATGTAGCCGCCGCGCCCGGACCGAGGGCGCGCAAAAATTCAACACATTTGCATCGTGCGACCGGTTGGAGGGACTGGAAAAATCGCGGAGGGGGCGCTCAAGTGGCGTAAAATTGCCGTTTTATGAAGCCGACTGTTATTGGGAAGTAAATTCGGATTGTATCTGGGAAGAAAATTATCTGTCAGGCATCTAACGATTGGCCTATCCCAGCCGCAAAATCGGAAGGAAAATCATGGCAATGAATCTCACCGTGCGTACGGTTCGAGGAATTATGTGAAACGATCGAGGCGCACCCATGGCGATCGATGCCGAATTCTCCGTCTATTTATGTATCCATAATATAAGCCTTGGAGATGATTAAAAAAATTAACTATTCTATTTACTGCAATCAGAACAATGGACAAGATGATATATATGTATATAGATATTACTTTGACCAAGAAGAGTGGAATATCTACGGAAATTTTTCGCGTGCTTTACGCCCCTTAAGTAAATCAGAAAAATTCACGTACCCGCAAAAAATTTTAAATATTTGAAATAATGATGCAATTGAATCGATCGGTGATTTTTCTGTCGTTTTGCGCCACTTTTCCGACCACCAGATGTCGTTACCGAAGGGGCACGAGGCGCATAGGCAGACCCGCGGCCCCGATCGACGCTTCGCGATTAAGCTGGCGAATTCATCCGCGCCGAGCACGGGGTCGCCTCGCCCAGAGTTCCCCTCGCCCCCCCCAACCCCCACGACCTCTTTAGTTTTCTCGGTCGATGCATCGAGCGCCGGGATCCCGAGCCTATGCGCCTCTTCGCCCCCCGTCGTCTCCTCTTCTCCTCCGTCTCCTCGTCTTCCTCTTCCTCTTCTTCTTCTTCGGCTTCGTTATGCTCGCCCTCGCATAGGCTGCGATAGACGCTCGCGCGCGCACACACACAGAGCCACGCATGTACCAGACACATACATGCGGTATAAGAAGCATGCGTGTCTCTGTAGAGCGAGGACCGCGCGCGTATGAGCCGTGAGAACCTAACTGTGAAGACTCACCGTTGTTCGCTCGTTTGTGAAGAGAGAAAGAGAGAGAGAGAGAGCGAGTGAGCCAGAGAGCGTGCGGAGGGGGGGGGGGTCGGAGGTCATACTCGCGCGGCCGATTTTCCACGAATCCCGTACACACGCGCGCATCTCGCGGCCTATTGGATGATAATAATATTCCAGTTTTTACGAGGGGTTGGGGTGTGAGAGGGCGTGGAGGGGGGAGACGCACCCGCTCTCTTGCCGCGGCGGCGTATTATTCCCTCATTTCGGATTGTGTTCGATGGCCCATTGACGATGGGAGGTGCTTCTTCGTCCCGGGAGTCGACGTATATGTGTGTGTGTGTGGTGTGTGTGCGTGTGCGTGCGTGCGCGCGCGCGCGTCTGTCGATTATTATGTGGTATCTAACGGCAGTTATGGCCTGCTTAAGAGGAGGAAGCATTGAAGAAATGTCGGAATTTTTGCGGAAAGCCGATCGAAGAGAGAGAGAGAGAGAGAGAGAGAGAGAGAGAGAGAGAGAGTGCTAATGAATTGATAGATTATGGGGAGGAGGCGGGGAGATCACTATCGTGCCCTCGGTCGATCGGTTTTAGATGTTGAAAAAATGCAGGGGAAATAATAAAATACGTATACGGGTATTGGTAGTGTTTTATGATGTGTGTGTGTGTGCATGTGTGCGCGCGCGTGTGTGTATGTGTAGGTCAATAAAATGACATAAAAAATACGGGGTTTTATCAGTTTCCTGTCGGGTAAGCGACCACCGCTCAGTGTTTTTCATCAATTATGACACAGATAGTCGTTATTTTGCCTGAAATTTATGCCATTCTAACTGCTTCAGAAAAGTCCACCTGTGATATCTTCAGAAATTCAATATGGCGAAGAAAGCTTTGGGCAATGGAAAATTTCGTCCCCCCCCCCCCATCACTTTATTGATCAAATGCAGAATTCGCGAGAGAGAAATTCACGAGCTGCGCGAAATGCTGGAAAATTTTTGAATTTTTTTGTTTGAGAGAAGCCACAGACGCAAAAAAGAAACGAACGATGAAAAATAACGTCGTTTCAAAATTTTGTACATAGATATATTGCAGCATTGTTTAATTGTTGCAATTTTTAAATTTCCCACCTCACCCGTGTCCGATACAGGTAGAATTCGCAAAAACTCCAGCTAACGCTTACAGATGGCATGAGAAGGAGAAAATTTTTCGAAAAGTCGCCCGACGATGTTTCTCCCGCGTAAAAACCAACTGTGCAGACGGTGGCCCATTTTACAGAGAGTGTATTTGCATACAGCTGATTGATTCGCTGAGTAATGCAACAAGCTTAATAAAATCCATAAATTTCAACAATAACGCCATACAGCCCGTTTCTCTTCAACACATATTTACGTAAGTGTTTTTTTATTGAATTTATTGAATTTTGTTTAATACCATCCCCACTACAACCCGCCATTATCCGCGTTATGCAGCGTTTATAAACGGAAAATTGCCAATACCTCGAGAGATAGGAAGGAGTGAGTAGAAGAAAGTAACATAACGCTGCGCGTATTTAACGCGCGGCAATTAAGTAAACTCCTCCATTTGAATTATCGAATGGGCATTCGCAATTGATGATTATCGCCCACCTATGCACGTTTTATAATGTGATGGGAACCAGGGACGGGGGAGGGGGGTAAAACGAAAATCTAACCACTGAAGTTAACAACTGTACACGGTGTGTGCATTAGCGATCCCGTGGCCGGTCATTATGATATGGATATTAAGTATCGGCAAAGAGGAGAAATTCGTGTTTTCATATCGATAAATTTCATGTTTAAGGTCTAACAAAATTGTAAATATTGTAGTTACTCGTGTACATGAAAAATGAATCGTTGTGAATTTATTTTCTTTTTTTTTTTTAGAAATATTTCAAAAATAATGAAAAAGTAATAATCTTCACTTACTGATTCCTGGACTCTAGTAATTACTTTTTCAACTACAAAAATTAATATCTCATACACGATGAGGTGAAAATATTCCAATTTTTATTTCTTTAAAAAGTAAGACTCGACACCGTTGATAATAACTTTTTTGTTTATTTAGAAAACAACGACATTCCAAATTGTTGTACGAGTTTCTCTTCCGATGAAATAAAAAAAAAAAAAAAGAAGAAATTACCAGCAAGAATTTTATTAATAAAGTAGATATGGACGATAGAAAAAAAAAATAGGCTAATATCGGATCTTCAAACCTCGGATATCTGTAGTTATCGAGAAATATCGCCAATCGCTAGAGTATGCGTATAATGCATTTATAATCTGGCGCAAAACCGAAAGAAAAGTGAAAAAAGAAAAATTTATAATATCCAAGTGATTTCAATATTCAGTGTATATATTCCGCGCGGTTTCGACACCCCCTCCTTCTCTCCCGCAGCGTCGAGCTTTTCTCCTATCTCTTCTCTATCTCTCTCTACCTCACTCTCTCTCTCTCTCTCTCTCTCTCTCTCTCTCTCTCTCTCTCTCTCTCTCTCTCTCTTTCTCTTTCTCTCTCTGTCTCTCTCTCTGTCTATCCTTTAGCATGCTTTAACCCGCGGGCGCACTTCTCTTTCTTTTTTATTTTCACGCGTGCGGATGCTCATCATCAGCCTCTCTCTCTCTCTCTCTCTCTCTCTCTCTCTCTCTCTCTCTCTTCTCTCACTTCCCTCTCTCGGCTAGCACACGCACCCACGCGCGCCAGCGCAAAGAAGCCGACCAACCGATCGAACGAACGAACGATTGCGAATCGTCTCCCACGGAAAAAGAGCCTCAAAAGAAAGAGAGAGAGAGGGAGAGAGAGAGAGAGGAGTGGTGGTGGGTGGAATGGATCGAGAAAGATGGAAAAGCTTATAAGATTTGCCCGCGCACCGGTATGTGTCTGCGTGTCCGTGTGCAAACGCAGAACATACCGGCGAGCGATCGAGAAATAAAATTAATAAAAACAAAAAAAAAAAACAAAAAAAACAAAAACACGAGAGAAAAGAGTACGCGCGCCCGAGAGTCGAACGAATCGATAATGCACGAGCGCTCGGCGATGGGGGGGGGGGGGAGGATCCCCGGGCGGGGCGTTAAATACGCCGACTAAAATGATTTTTTTTTCTTCAGCTCTGCCTTGTTATTTTTTTTTTTTGGTGTCTTTCTAATGGTAATACGCGATCCGCCGCCGGCGGTCGAAAGGGGAGAGGGGTTGTGCGCTTGAATAATCCGGAGAATGCATGTTTGCAATATATATATATATATATATATATATATATATATATATATATATACGCGTGCGGAAAGGCACATTTGAAGCGACGACGAACACGCGCGTCCCACAGGCGCCCCGATCGTTCCGGCCTCGATAAAGATAAACATAAATATCGAATGCTATTATTGCTTAGAGCGTGGATTTTTGAAGCGAGCCGCGGTCGGTGGTGGAAAAGCCGACAAAGCTGCAATACTATAGATATAGATAAACGGGGGTGAGAATTTTATTGAAAGATTAAAATTTTTTTGTTTTGTATTTGTTTTTTTTTCATAACATTATTAAATCCTAGTCAAATCATCGTCAATCAAGTCTATCTATATTTATGATTATATATATATATATATATATATGGAATATTATCAAACGAACTTTCTTGTTCGAATGATAACTTCTATCATAAGCTGCAATAGTTCATCGTCGGAAATGACAAAGTCATTAAAGTTTACTTTATTATATACTAATTTATTGGTGAAAATTATACTTGATTTCAATATCTTTTACTGGCTGAAGGTAAGAGCTCGTGTAAATGCTCTTTTTTTTAAAAAAATATTATGGCAAAAATTTAATAGTATACGTTACATATATTGATGCAAGCGTGTGTGTGTGTGTGTGTGTGTTGCGAAAAATACCAACCGGCGCACTACCGTTAAACATCTCTGTGCGCATCGGCCATTCATTAGGATATCGCGCGCGCGCGATCCAGTGACGTAATTGCGCGGATTCGATTACGGGCGCCCGTCTGCGATCCGTGCGTTACAATTATGCGCCGTTAAAGTTCACCGCCGTCTTCCGTTTCCTCTATTCGGCAGATGTAGAGAAAAAGGAAGACGTAGAGAGAGAGGGAGAGAGAGAGACCCGATGGATGAGCGCGAAATTCGACTTTGGTCATCGACACAGACTTCATATATATATATAGGATTGGCAAACACCGGAAATCGAGGTGTAGATATTTCTTTTGCTCGGCTCCGTTCTCGCCGTCGGTGGTCCATCCACACTTATTGTTTTTCAATCTCTCTCCGATTTTTTCTCGTTCGTTTTTTTTTTTTTTTTTTTTTTTTGTCCTCTTTAATTTCCTCGCGAGAGGCGCGGTGCGACCGTAATGCGCGCGAATTTGAATTGGATTTTAATTACACGTCGCGGTCATTGTTCCGCAGCCGTAACTGTACATTCGTATATCCTTCTCGTTTCTTTTTTTCTTTCTTCTTTTATCCCCGACGCTCCGTCGTGGAATTCAGTTACGCGAGATTCGACACGTTATGCAATTATACGCCATACTCGACTGTTTTAATAAGGCAACAAAAAAAAAAAAAAAATTATAATTAAACGAGAAATATAGTGATTTACAGGAGTCTTCTTTAGTAATAAAATCGAATAAATTATAAATATTTCCATTGCCATTGCACGCGCCCAGTGACTGCGACCCTATTGCGATTTCTTATATAAATGTTAAATATATATTGTCAACAGTTACTGTCGCCTCACTCAATGTTTGTAAAAACAAAAAATAATCAAGCTAATGATTACTGCCTCATTTTATGCTTTCCATATAAAGCAAGACTTTTTCATCTGCAATCCAGTAAAAATATCGTGGCTTAATTTATATTAGCCTCTATTGCGATTTCATCAAAAACGATTGGAGCAGCAGATACATTGCGTTTCTAAATACTTACGAGAGTACGGTCGAAACAGTTAATTGCGCATTACCGGCTTTCTATGCTTGCTATGCTTTGCGCAAGAGTTTGCCTACTTCCAGGGCGTTATTTGTCGATTTTTTTTTTGCACGCGTTGATGAAATTTTCAAGCCGTCGTCCAGAAGGGCAACGCGCGCGCGCGCGTCCGCGTCGCTTCGCTTCGGCAAGGGCTACCTTTGTGACCTGTCTTCCTGCTTCGGTCTTCCATACGAGTCCGTGAATTAAATTTTTCAAAAAGTCTCTTCAAAACTTTCGCATCATGCGATTAACGAGCGTAGCTATTTAGAAGGCAATGCTATATATCATAGTTGAAGTAATTCCTATAAGTGGCAAAAATCACATTTCCATTTGAATTCGGAAGTCTGTCGCTCGCAAACCAACCACCTTTATCCTCCCTCCGCCCAAAAAAAAACGCTAGAGGTCGCCCATAAACGTCCCGACTTTATTTTCCCGTTCAGCCGAAGGCCGCGCCCTTGGCATTAGAAATCTCGAGGATACGTAAAGGCGAAACGATGCGGCGTGGCTGCGAAGTGCCAACGAATCGTTTTGCCGACGAACAAAGCGCTCCGTCCCGCCCCCGCCCCGCCTTCGTTCGCCCCAACGGCGTTTTTTCCAGAGACGACGGCAACGACGCCCGCAAATACGATTCCAATTTTATCGGGAGCGCGGGACGAGACGAGTTCCTCCAACCCCCCCCTCTCCCTAACTCCATCCACCCGCAGTCCCTCGGCGACATTTCGTATGCATTAGTCCGCCGCCGACGTCGGGGCGGGGAATAAGTTTTGGCTTCCTTCCACCGACGTTCACTCCGAGCCCCGGCTTCGAACCCTACCCCCCGTCCAGCGCTGACTTCGCTCGCCCTTCTCTCCCGGCCGAGGGATGCGACGAGCCTCCCCCCCCCCATCACGCCACGAACGGCTCTCTCTCTCTCTCTCTCTCGAGCTTTTTTGGCCCGAGCGGCGGGACGGACGCGCAGCGTCCTAGAGGCGTTAAAATTTATACAAGCCCGGGATGATATGAATAATAACGAAGTCGGACGTGGCCGATAAAGAAGGGAGCGCGCTTTGTGTTACATTCGAATATCGCGACGGTTGGTTCGATGCGAACGTATTAAAAGCTCGAGATGTCGGGCCATCGTCTGCGAGATAGACGCGACCCCGTGTCACGGAGAAAAAAGGAAAAAAAAATTCAGTTATACTCGTTGTGTGGATTCGAATTGGATATACTTTATGTATAATGTAATGTAAGTCGTCAATATTTTAAGATCAACCCCTATATATATATATATATATATCCGCACGCAACGGATTTATCGAATTAGTACAGTTTATAAGAGTAATCGAAATCTATTGGGAAATGGGAAACTGAATATCGAGCGAACGTACGAGGACGCAATTCAAAAAAAAACAAAAAAAAACAAAAAAACAACAACGAGGTCGACGCGAATTGGCAAATAGTGCGGATATTGAAACGGAAGTATAACAAGCTTCGTATTTGAATTTTATTGAATTCGATCATTTTTTTACTTTATTTTTGACCTATTCGTCTATCGAAAATTAAACATTTTGCTAACGTTCGCAATACGCTCCGCTTTGCAATTGCAATTCCTGACAATTCGCGTCGTCCATATTCATTAGTTCTCCTAAACAGCGCATATAGGATATTTAAATTACCAGCATATCATAGTGTCAATGTGACATGTTCGAGAATGTATATATATATATACATATATATACATAAAGTCACTTGAATAAATCAGCCAAACTTTTCCTCGTCGATCTTATAAAAGAGTGTTCTGCTCGACTAGCCGCATTTCCCATATACATACATATTCTCTCGTCTCCTTTTAAATACTTCTTAGAAACCAGTGCTACGAAAGAATGTGGCGCCAGCCGCATTCCGCGCAATCTGTCCGATTTTCTTTCGCGCGCGCGCGTGTGTGTGTGCAGACACATATATTATTCGAAGCGTGTCCGCACATCGTGGAATCGAACGCGCGTGGAGCGCAACCCCAAAACCAATCGAGGCTAATCGACAGGGGTCCCGTTTCCCTTTTTTCACGAATTGACCTTTGTTCTTTTTGATATTTAAGTTCCAGCCAGTATGTCGGACCTGCAGTTATACCTCAAACTAGAATCGAACGTAATTATTATTATTATTATTATTATTCTGAGTGAAAAAGTTTCACTGATTAGTCGGTGCAAAATCTCCGATCAAACTGGCTGATTTTTCTGAATCCTAATTCATGAATTTGGTTTTTTTTTTTAAAGATATTTGCCGATTATTCGTAACGCAGACAATTTTTCTGCACAGTTCGGAACATCAAAAATTTGAATAAGCGAAAACTGCTGGAATTTAGGGTAAATTAAATCATTGTTGCAATTGACGATGCATATACTATTCCAACACTAAACGCCATGTGTTCGCTAAAACTGAAACAGTGACATCTTCGTTAATATACTTGGCTCTTCAAATTATTCAACTGCTCACTGTTGAAAGAGTGTGTAGCAGAAATTTTCAATTGTCAATGCCTGTGAAAGCCTCTAAAATCTTCATATACTTATAGAACAATATACACACTAATAATCTACAATCATAATAATGTTTTGTATACGTACTTAAGAAAAATTGAAGTTAAAGATTGAAGAACCTTCAAAAATGTAAAAAATTACAAATTATCTATTCATAAATACTTGTTAATGTTTCAAGAGCAAATTCGTGGAAAAATGTGAATACCCAGTAATGAATCCCAAGTCCACTATAATGTCATCAGTAATTATCTATGGATTTTCATTCAATAACTTTTTACACTTTTTCAATCAGTGATTGTTCACTGACGTTCAGTGTATATCCATTGACATATATTTAGTGCGTGGTCAATGCACGTTCATTAATCAGTGATTACATTTACACTGCTATCCAGTTGTTTTAAGTCAATCTGATGCACCAGATATGCCTGTCTTGAATACTAATTAACATTAATTTGCGTCAGTTGCAGTGAATTCGAACAATCGATAGTAGCGATATTGAGGAATTAATGACAGCCAATCGATAATTGTTACCGCGAACAATCTGTTTGGAAATCGAAATTTCTATACTAATCTAGTGAAAATTTAAACGATTAAACTTTCAAAATTAGCAGCAGCTCTAAATATATACAAATATATATTTGACCATACGGAATGTGTAATTGATGCATCGGGTTTTAATGCGTTAAAAGTTATTATACGTCGGCTGGGTCTCGCCTCATGGATCAACGGGAGGGCTGCGCAACGATAGATCGAACGCGTATACGCCGGATATCTTCGGGCCTTACAAACTCCCGACGACGCGATGAGATCGGGCCGCGGAGATTCGACCGACCACCACCTGTCGATCTCCGAGCCCGAGCCGACTCTTCCGCCCCCCCGCGGCCATTTTCGAGTCGGCCGATGTTTATTGCCAAGATACCGATCGATTTTATTGCGGATCCGATCGATGCCTCGCGGACGTGCAAAATCGCGGGCAATGCGGAAAACTTACCCGGACAGATTTTTTGTAGATCTCCGTGTCCCGCCCGATCCGCGTTTTAGATCTTCGGTCAATGGACGAGCGATGCACGCGGGCCAATCGGTCCCGTGCATATTATAAATATTAATAATATTAATAAAGTAATAAATATTCCGTAATTTACGCGATTCTAACATTCAATTATTAGATTACTTTCATCCTTTCCAATCTGAATACTTTTGAGGCTCTCCTTCTTAAATTCTTTTCATAATACCAATTTTCAAAATATCCACTTGTGGATGTTTCCAAGTCCAAAATAATACAGAAGCTTTAAACAATGTTCTTTTAACACCCCTTATACTATTTTGATTTCGTAAAACTATATTGATATTCACAAGTTCTTTTCCAATATCTAACTCAATGCCCACAACGATTTATTGCAATTATTACAATTGATCTATCGATCTATCTATCTACCTACAATTGATCTAATTTGTAAATCATATTTTCAAAATTCTTTGTGTGACAATTTCATGGCTCGTTCAACGACCTCCTTGACTGCATCTGCATTATTATCGAATTTGTAGTGTGGATGGAAGTTTAATAAATTACCAGACCATGCAGAAATGTCGACGAAAACATTAAATCTTGCAATTATGGAAAACTTCGTAACAACATTAACTTCAGTAACAACATTAGTTTCTATGTACATAGGGAGCAGTAGTAATAACAATAATAATCTTCACTCTAGCTTATAAGGCTAAAAATTTAGAATTGAATTTACATGTTGAAATAATTCACCGAGTCTTTATTTAAAAATGTCTTTCTCAGTCTCCTGATACTTAAATCGATACCCTCATTTTCTTCTATTTAAAATATTTAACCATAATTGACTCTGCGATTTTCTTGTACTAGAATCCGATCCTTTGATTCTATTTACTTAAATTTGTTTGCTTAGACTTATACGTGCCTGCCTATTTTTCCTTACGATTGTTATTCAACTCGCTTTTACCAAATTTCCCAAGATTACCTATACACCTCTATCTAATCGTTTTTTAAAATGGAAAATTTTTGAAAAATAACACGATAGCTCCCCCCTAAAGTTCTTAACGGACCTTTTTGTCCATCCATATTTATGGAAAAACTAACCGATCGACAATTACCGAATTTGTCTCTATTGAACGGAATCAATTGCATTCCCATGCCTTCGACCCAGAGTTAATGGAAAAGAACCGAACGATTCGGAGCATAGCTGGTAGCAGGCCATTACGTCAAACTGAAGCTTTCAAATTTAACGACAAAAAAAAAAAAATTAGCTATACAATTGGCGAAGCCCCGCGGTCTCCTCCTGTTACTGGGAAATTGGCAGCGGTGACGGCTTGAATAAAACATGAAATCAACGGTAAACTTACCAACTAAGGGCACCATTAAGGTATAAGTTGGCTGCATCGGCGACGTAACCTTGGCAATGGTCTGTAGCTGCGGCAGGTAATCGATGAAGCAGTTCGTGTCCGGGACCAAATGCTTCGGCCTCACCTCGATCTCCACCGACAGCGAGGACTTCTGTAAAATCGCCTGAAACACAAGTACGAAGCGCATGCGCACCGATCAGCCATTATCTGTATGTAGCTATAATGTAAGAGAAATATCTATACGTATGAGGGGCGGGGGGGGGGGAGAACCAGTCTGAAAACAAAATGAAAAAGTACCGATGCCGCCGAGGAAAATTTCAAACCCAATGTGTATTCGCAAACTTTGAGTGTACAGTTATGTCGGTCAATATGCATAAAGACCGTTGAGAGAGGAAGTGAATGAGAGGAAAGGAGGCGGGGAGAGAGGGAGGGAGGGAGGACGGTCGAAGATCGAGAAATAGAGAGATTTGCATGCAAAAATGTACTCGTCTAGACGCGGGAAAAATGAACAGAGAGACATAGAGATAAAGAGACACAGATAGAGGAAGAGAGAGAGAGAGAGAGAGAGAGAGAGAGAGAGAGAGAAAGGCGAGGAAGAGGTGCGAAATGCATAGACGTTAGAAGAGAATGAAGTTTTAAACGCGCATTGACGAAGGCGCAACTGTTAAAATGCCATAAGCGCGCGGAGATGGGAGGAAGGGGAGGGGGGAGGTGCGGAGCCGCGGCGAACGTCGTTCGTTCTCGCCGAGCGAAGAATTCGCCTTTAATTGTTCGACCAACACCGGGAGAATGCAAATTAACCTTCGCGACGTCTCTCCCTCCCTCCCATTTTCTTTGCTATCCCCCTCTCTCCCTTTGTTCTTCCTCTTCGAACTCCCTGCCTCCCTCCCTCGCCCTTCGCCGGTCTTTCACTCGCGAGTCTCTCGCGAGGCAGTTATATATATATATATATATATATATATATATATATATATATATATATATAACTATACACAAATATATAACAACTGCGATTCGAGTGCCTCTGCACTTTGAGTTCGAGTTGAAGTTGAAAAAATGGAACGTCTGCGGCAGGCGGGGTGGGGGGATCGCCAACTTCACCAAGCAAGCACCGTCTTCGGTATAGACCATCGCTTATATATGCATACATGCATGCATAGATACATACAGATATATATAGCACCGAAAACTACCGGCGCTGAATGCGAATGAATTTATATGCATCGCATGTACTATATATATATGCATCATTTTGGATTACTTTCCTCGTCGCTCTTTTACGACTGTGCGCGCGTGTTTTGGGCCGGGGCCTAAAATTTAATTCGCCCGCCCATTATAACGGGGATGGTCCGCGCGCATTGCAACGAAACGAATTTCAGGTTACACATGCTCTCAAAAAATAAATCGTTGAAATTTTCACTGAACTCCTCGGTGACGAGAATCGATAAATAATTACGATCAATAATTACGAGATTTCGTTGTTAAATCGGTGAATTTTCGCACGTGCGCTGTTCAACACTCCACACATTAGGAATTTACATATGATCGTTGTTCACACCAGACAGTTTCAGCCGAATGAATCAAGCAGAATGTTCGATAGTTAACTGGTGCTAAGTTATAAAACTATTCTTATAAACGCATAGGCTTCTTTAAATTTCAACATAGTTTGCTAAAATTTATTTTTAAAATAACAAGTTCATGTTTTTTTTAAATAAAAGAGTAAATAAATGATCTTTGCATTTATAGTATTTAGAAGAATTTTTACTAAATATGAACTACGAGTATGGTACATGCATAATGATATGAAGGTCTATATATAGTACATACATAACTGTTAGAATTAAATATTTGTACTTTTATTAATTATTAAGACGGCTAATTAAAATACTAATTAATAAAGCAGTGAAAAAAAAATCGAATTTAGTCTGTAAAATTTACAGTACAACAGTGGCATTATACACTGCAGAGTTAGTGAAAACCAACTGTTTTAAGATCTATAGTTTATAGAGAGCTATGAAATTACACTGCTTTGATCAGTGAATTATCATTAAGAAATCAGTCAGAATAATGACTAATTCAGTCTGTAATGTTAATCACAGACTCGGAGTGTTGGAATTTGCACTATTTCATTAAATGGCTATTCACTAACGTCTAGTTTATATACACTGGGAATGGCTTTTTAGAGAATAGAATCGCGACCTGTTGTAGTCGCCGATCTCGAGAATACAGGATATTTCTCATGCGCAGTCACCTGTGAATGGGAAGAAAACATTCTTATCGCTTAACTTAAATTTAAAAGTTTAGATGATTAGCTATTATGTCATCGTTTCTTGGTATTTTGTAAAAAAAAAAAAAAAACAAGAAGACTGCCGATCTAAAAATCTTTTCAAACTTCACTAGTCTTTGACAGAAAGTTCGGCATCTGTAATGCAATTAAGACCAAGTTCACGATAATTTTTAAAATCCAAAAAGCGTTTAAATGTAAAAAGTGGTCAATATATATCCTGTAGCTCGATAAAAAAATTTTCCCAACATTATATTTATCAACGAAACTCCGAACTAGCGCCCCGAAAATGGAATGAGAAAAACGATAACCTCAAATGCATCCGAAACCGAAAAGGATGAGCATATTTAACTTACTTGTCATACTTATGAGCATATTTACTTTAAGCTCTTACGTTTCATACATGAGGCACAAATTTATGAAATGTAAGAGCTAAGAAAAAATAGCAGCTATAGATAATTTTTTTACTCACTTTCTAGTCGTTGAGCAGAATGAATATAAGATTTAAAGGGCAATTTTATTTTAGGTAATTTTAACCATAGTAATGAGTAATTATTAATTAGTTGTGCATTAAACTGGTCAATTATCAATGGTTGAAAAATTCTCTCTATTCTGATTTGAATTTATTGTTATTGGCTTTTGATTATTGTATAAAGAAGCCACGTTACATTCCATTGATGTTTCACGGTTTAACTTTATTGAACAGTTATGAATGAATATATAGATATTATCATCGTGAATAAAAATTTTATTGCCAATAATGCTTAATTGAACATTGAGTGTAAATCTGCGAAACAATAAGCATAATTTTATTATATGAATGTTTTAAAAATGAATTTTAAAAATCAATAAAGTTTGAAAATAAATTTTCAAAATCAATCTCATTTAAAAGCCAAATGAGGCAGAATCACGACGCATTATTTAATCAATAATTCTCTATAATAAAAGGTATATATATATATATATATACTTGATTCACATTAAAATGTACTGCTAATTCCATTGATACGTCAATATCGGCTTTTATCTCCCGATAAAAATGTAAAGAATATCCGCCCGACGTTATTGATAATAATTTTCCCCTTAAACATTATTGAGAGAAGATAACAGACGTCTGGCTTTATACATTATGTATCCTTCCTCCTCACCCTTGGCTAATCTCATGCGCACTTGTATTATAGCGAGGAGCGCAGTGCTGCGCATCGCTCTTAAAACCGAGGTCAACGATCGTTCGCGGTGTCGATTCGCCGAGTGACCCCCCATCACCATCCCACCGTCACCGTCGTCCACCACCGAGATGCATGTAGTAGTGTATTCGGTCGAATGGCGTAAGTAAAATTAAATATAGGGTTAGGCAATGGCACAAGGGGGGGGGGCGAGGAATGAAAAACGGGCTGGCAAGAAAAGAAACTAGGATCGACAAAGTATTAGGCTATATTTGTCCAGCTTTGGAAGAAGACGATCAACTTGTGGTTCGATTCGAATCTTCGAAAGCGACTTTATTGAAATTAAAAGAATCATTTCGTTAATTCGAATGTACCATCGACCAGAGCTGGTTCCGATACATCAGAAATTGGACGATGTGTATAGCAATTACACTTTTCAAATAACGACAAGGCATAATTACTTTATCGTGACGGATCGTTAAGCAAATTCGAATGTTTTTTCTTCCCCCAGTATATATCGTATCATTACATTTTCAACATAACATCATTATAGAAACACAATTATCTTTGTCTTAAAGATAATACTTGAAAAATAGGCTGACTTATAGAACCAGCTATTATGGTGCGAGTTTGTAGGAAAAAATGTTAGATGCAATACTTGTTCGACAATAATTAATCACTAACTTTGAGATCATTTAAGGAATCCAACATTCAGTAATATGCTTCCCATGATCCCAGAAACAAAGAGGGATAAAAATTTAATATTCAGACATGTATGCATGTTCGGCAAGCATTGCAAAACTAACAAGTGGTATACTAATCTAAGGCCATTTTCATTTTTCGATGGATACTTTAGGATCATGGAATCGATCTTCACCTATGATATGGGTACATTCGTGAACGTCAAAATTGACGTAATTGTCAGGTATGGGGACAAAAATGAATCGTCCCATCCAAAATATTTAGGAGTCGTCGCGCAAATTGTCTAACACGTAAAGGTCAATGACATTTTCAGATAGTCACCATTTGATCCTACAACGTTTCAAGTAGATATGATTGATGAAAAAAAAAATGAGATTATCGCTAAGATATGGTTTCTCAAATACGAATTCCGAAATTTACAATTCGTTATTGATGAAATCGTAAAATTTTAATGATGGCCATAAAAACATGTATTAATTGAATTAATCCTTTTGTTTGGTGGTGGAAATGGAAAGGGAAGATTAAAAGTTGCACGGATTAGTCGACAAAGTAAAAGAGCTCATCTACAGTGTCTTCCTTCAATTCCAGTCGGGTAAAGCAACGATATCGAATCGGTAAAGAGTTAGCATATGAGATATGCAATAAAATTACACCAACCCCATCCCCACACCCCAATCCGACATACGGATTGAGTTTCGAAATATTTGTGGAATTTACTAATATATAATAGAAAAAATTAAATAACCGTGCGAAACAAATTGCTGTAGTACAGAATGTAATGGCATTAACTTCCATGATCAGTCAAAATTATACAATGAAAATTATAGAATTGAAATAGTAATAAGCAATTCTTTATTCGTTCCTTCAAAATTAACGTTGTAACGAAAGAATTGATGATTTTACATCGATACAGTTTATAAATTAAGTATGATTCGATATTGATAACAATTTTATTAATAAAATGCTAAAAATAACCACTGTTACAGAAAAATACGCTTCTGTATGTAGGTTCGCACTTTACCGTTACAAATAAAATGGATAGGTCATAAACTATGCCTTTTACTTTTTTTCAACCTACTGCAGTCGTTAAAGGTATACTCTCTCTCTCTCCTGTTCAGAAATTTCGCTGGTAGCCGCGAGGAATTAATTAATAAATCCAACCAAATCCCTTTATTTCTTCCGCGTTCGAATCGGAGTCGTTGGAATACTGCGACTGAAATGAATTCGCGCACGCATATACACGCGGCCGAGTTGCAGCCGCCGCATTCCTGTATATATAGGCGCGAACATCGGAAGCTCGGCTATTCTCGCTCGCTCTCTCTCTCTCTCTCTCTCTCTCTCTCTCTCTCTCTCACACACACACACACACACACACACACACACACACATATACACATACATACAGACATGCTCTTTCTCTTTCTATCTATCTATCTATTTATCTATCTATTTCTTTCGTCCTTTACTCGGTCAGGTACGGCCCGAGGGTGGCAGTGCAGCGACAGAGTGTGAGGGGGGGAGGGGGGAGGGAGGGAGCGAACACCGTCTGGCACACGGACCATGTAGTTTTGCCGTGAGAACTTCGCACGAATCACGCGCGCGCCCGCGACTCCTTTTCGCATATTAAGCGCGAGCGAGCGTCTGGGGACGTCGATACCCCTGCCGCCCTCCTCCTCCTCCTCCTCCTCCTCCTCTCGCTCTCGAACGGAACGGAGAGCGCGCGGGGCCAACATTGTATATGCGCGACGCTCTCGCGCCATTGCATTCGCGGTATCGGGGACAGGTTCGCGCGCGTTTACGTATACATGAGCATATATATATATATATATATATATATATATATATATATATATATATATGCGTAAGGTATAGGTAACGTATTACCAGCCGGCGCAGCTGCTCTCCTGCGAGGCAGGGAGTTGTTGGGGCGGTCGGTGCACGCGATATATCAGTGAAAGCCACCTGACGAGCTTTTATGTGTATATAATACGCCCGAGTTAGAGAGAGAGAGAGAGAGAGAGAGAGAGAATGTGGACAATTTGACTTCTTTTCCGGGGGAGGGCAGAAGGGGTGTGGATCATTCTATTTTTAAACCTTCCGGAGCTCGAAACCGATCCAAATGCCACCTCGATTTTCGCTCTTTTTCGTTGGCATTCTATTCGCGAGAATTGTTCGGGAGGTGAAGGGGATGGGGGCGGGCGTAGTCCAGCAAATTTACTGCCACGAGGCATCGTGGGCCGGGGAGCGGGGGGGGGGCTCTCCCGGTGATTTAGTGCCGGTCCCTCGCGATCGTGAGTGTCTTTGCTGGACGGCTGACTGAGGGGACCTGGGGTGAGGAGGGGGACGAAGGGGGGGGGGAGATCGGTCGCGTTAACTTATTCATAAATTTAACCAA
The DNA here is from genome assembly GCA_018907035.1 of Sycobia sp. Sy_11. Taxonomy (NCBI): domain Eukaryota; kingdom Metazoa; phylum Arthropoda; class Insecta; order Hymenoptera; family Epichrysomallidae; genus Sycobia; species Sycobia sp. Sy_11. The sequence goes on along the minus strand of JACCIC010000002.1, from coordinate 8,688,306 downwards.
CGATCTTGACCGCGCGCGCGGTGCACGAGACTCGAGGCATATAAGTTGCGGGATTTTATTGTCGATCTCGCGCCAGCCGGCGGGGAGGACGGGAGGAGGCAGCGGGACCCCCTGCGCGCGTAATTTGTAGCGTCGCTGAACAATGGATTTTCTTTCTTTTTTTTTTTTTTGTTGTTCTTTCCTTTTTTGTTTCGAAGCCGTAAATTAGAGAGGGAAAGGGAGCTCTGATGCCGTTTACCGGGCGAATTTTATCGCTGGCGGGCGCGGTTAGTCGTGACAGCACTGATAATGATGATTTGGCCAAATTTCGTGACAAATGTGGATTCATTTGATTAATTAATGGATTTACACTGTTAGCGCTCGTATGTAAAACGACTGGAATGTTAAAGCTCTCCATCTGTGTGCAATGGGAGAGTCGACGCTTGAAACTACCATCTTGTCACGTTCTCGTTACCAAAACGGCAAAGCTCTTGCATTGAATTTTTTCGAAGCACAGAGGCATGCAGAGAATAAAGAGACGAGCACTTCTTACACGAACGGTATTTTCGTAATATTTATATTTTCAGAGATCCCAATTAGAAAGCGAGCTTTCACAAAATTCATTTTCTGTGAATTTTTTTACATACGTTCAAACATCATGTACCATTATAGGGTTGAGCTCAAAATTTTGAGATTATTATGTAAATATTCTCCGAAAATAATGTAAAAATTTCATTTATTTACCAGCTTAGTTCGATTCACAATTTCATTTTAACGTTTTTTCCTCTCGTTACATACGTTTTATAAAATGCTTGATAATTAATTTTTGAAAATTATTCGATCTTATCGTTCATAAATCAATTTTAAACCATGTCAAATCTTTATTAAATCTAGTAAACTTATTCTGGGCATTGTTTTGAATGAAAATATCGCTTCAATAGCTAATATGAGTTCGATCTTTTTTCCAGATTATTGATTGTAAAAGAAATACGTAAGTAAAGAAATTTATTTACTGATTATCGAAATATTTCCATTACATAATATAATTTCATTTATATTTTCAAAAATAAAAAATATTGACTACTTTCATCGACGATATACCTTATATCTAGAAAATGGATCATTTTTTAGCCGCTTGTTATCAGCAGATTAGAGGAAACTGCAAAAAAAAAGCAATGCCGTGTTACCTCGAAGATCTTGAATTGCATACACGGAGTGTATAAAATCTTCGTCGAACATGACGAAACTATTATTACTTGAGGCTATACAACTTCGCTCGACAATTTTTCTTTCTACTCGATCGATCATCGGGGCTCTTTGATTACGAATTATATATATATACACATATAGAGGTACAGAATAAAACCAAAATACAAAACAAAAACATCTACCTCCCACTCGCAAAAGCAAAAAGCAAGCTTCGAAGAAATATTTTTTTTGTCTTGATTTTTGCAGCATATTTTACGCTCGGTCGATTATACAAAACCGAGACGAATCGCCGAGGAATCCCAAAATCCCACCCCCGCCGTGCCACGGATCTTTCGCACGCTTCGCCCGCGCTCGCCCCGGATGTTAATAACAAGCCCCCTACTTCTCTCGAGGCGCATTTCTCAAAAGCCTCCCCTCCCCCTCCCCCTTCTTTAAGCTGCTAGCGGGCGGCACACGCGGTATAATCATCGGCTTGCTCTCGCGAAAAGCGCCCCGAGCGCGTCCGAGGAAAGGGAATGGCGCGTGGGGTCGGGGGGGGGGGGAGGTGTACGAGAAAGACGCGGAGAGAAGGTAAATCGAAGGATGGAAGGAATCTCGCCGCCGTGTATACGCGATCGTATGTGGGCAGGAATGGCCGTAACTGCGTTGCGATGGAACTGCTCGTTCGGGAGATTAATTATTGTTCAAGTTCGACCTATAGGGAAAGAGATGGATGCATGGTGTATAGGATGAGGCGCGATTGGACTCGCATAAATGCAGTGTACAACGGATAAACGGAAAGCAATAGGGGATTATGGGGAACCGATGGTTAAAGGCAAGATTGGAGAACCTTCGTGTAACGATCGTGGTGGTTCTCAATTGTTTTTTTTCTTTTTTTTTCCAATACATCGGCCTTTTTTTTATCTTACTACAGTAAAATACTGTCAATCACTGGTAATTAACACAAAATGAAGTCCATTGGCGACAATGGTCAATAGGAAAATAATGGCAGAGCAACATCATATAACCCAGAAGTCGGAATGAGCTTTTTAGGAGCATTACGATGCACTGTGTAAGTTGGTCAAGAACGTCACCACACGTTTTTAAAATACAGTAATTTTCCTCTTACTCTAATTGACTTTTACGCGTTTAAATGCGATTGGTTCAGTTATAATTATAAATTTGAAAATAAAGTAACGGTTGTGAAAATTTTTTTAAAAAAAAAATGATATATTTCAGGAAACTAAAAGGCATTCGAATGGAAATGAGTTATAGTTTAAGATTTTGGAAAAACTCTAGCTTAAGCATAAAATTTGCACGATTATAAGTTAGGATAGCTAGAAGCACCGAATGCAACATACGAATTCTGAGGTCAGATGTTTGGCTCAGCGTTATCGGAAACCTACGTAACGAGCATAATCTGGTAATTGCTCAAACTTTATTGTTCTGTGCTATCGTTATACGCAAACATATAACTTATGGAATATATTTATACTTGAACCTTTCCTTTTATTATAGCATTTTGAAGGTTATTTGAATGAATACCATCATAATTGTTTGTTCCAAAATCTGACTTTCTCTGTTTCATAGAAGTTTTATAACAAGAAGAAAAATAAATAATAATTATGTCTTTGCCTATTGGGAATTCAAACGGGGGAGTAACTTTGTAATCATACACCAATATTTCTTAGTAAACAAACAATTTCTATAGTATTTATGTGGAACACCGCTAATTTCTGTCATTAGTTTAAGAAATGCACGCCATTACGCTAAAAACAATCGAGTACAGCAGGAGTTTAGAAATTAAAGCAGGATACTTAAAGTCAATCATTTTTCTTGCATGGTAATATGGAAAAGTTCATTGAGGGAAGGTAACGATACGGCCAATGTCACAGTCTAGTCTAAATCAGCATTTGTTCTTGACAAGAGATGAAAATTCATACTGGAGTTCTCGAATGTTCTGCCATCATAACGAATTAGTGCACAGCGGTTCATCTGAAAACTTTTTACAAGGTACGGAGAAACTTCCGACTTCCATGGTCAATTATTTCATAACCGAAAATACGCAAATACAATGGTGTCGCATGGCTATTCCAGGCCGTGCGCTGGCTTATGTCAATTGCCAATTTCGCCACCAGAGGTCACGACAACGATTTCAATTCCCAATACCGACCTGGAATACATGGCTACTCAGTATGACAAACAAGAGTTTTAATACCACGAGACATTGCCCCCCCCCCCGTATTCCCGTGTCCAGAGGCACTACATTTTACTACAATATACCAGAGCGGTTAGATTTTATACAATACCGAGGGGACGATACGATAGCATCGCGCGTTACGATTAAGAATTACAAAGCTTTCCAGGGACACTTTTCATACGCGGGCCCAGCTAAATCTGCGTGAAATTATTCCGGCATCGCGGGACGAGAGGGGGGTTGGGGGAGGCGGGCGACGATCATCCACGGATCGGACGAATTTGAATACAATGCTTTTGGCGCGGGGGGGGGGGAGGGTAGGTGTGTTGCGGTACGTAAAGGGAGATAGAGAAAAGAGAAGCTTTTTTTTCTATAAAGCGCTCTTCTGCTTCGCCCCGTCCCGCATCGTTGGGTCAGGGGGTCATAGCCGCGGCAGCGAAGGCAACGAGCGTACAAAGAGACGAAGAGAACGAGGAGGAGGAGGAGGAGGAGGAGGAAGAGAGGAATAAGGATGAGGATATAGGTTCGCGTGGAGAGAGTCCCGGCGATATATTAAGGGTAATCGCATTCATAAATGCAACAACAGTTGCGAGGTACAGAGAATCGGCCGGTGCGCGGTCCCGCCGGTTAATGGCGCTCGCAAATCAGATCGCTTGGATCCCTAAGGGGCCTCTCCGCTTTCCCTAACCCCTTCCTCCTTCTTTCGTTCGCTTCGCTCACCTCTCTCTCTCTCTCTCTCTCTCTCTCTCGATCGTAAAACCGCGCGTATACGCGTGTGCAGCCACGAGCGAAGGGGCGCGCGACGATGGAGGTCGTAATACCGACGATGAAGTAAGAGAGAAAGAGAGAGAGAGAGAGAGAGAGAGAGAGAGAGATGCATAGTCCACATACTGCTGATTTAGCGCAGGGTTCAAACACCCGACTGCAAGAGTGTAAATTTTGCCGAAGGAAAGGAGAGAGGGAATGAGATACACACACAGAGACAGAAAGAGAGAGAGAGAGAGAGAGAGAGAGAGAGAGAGAGGTTGTGGGGTCGCGAACTTTGCCGAGAGCGCGCGAGCAATTTCAGGAACGTCGTTTAACCACGCGTTTATACGTACAGCAAGTTCATTGAGACACAATGGCTCTGTTAACACAATGTAAAGTATATATATATATATATATATATATATATATATATATATGCACAATGCACACACGGGCGGAGAAAAGAGGTCGGCTCGTGGGGGTCATACGAGCTCCTACGTCGTGGAACAAATTAATCGATGTTGAATTTTTGATTTATGGCTTGGGAAACGATGCCGCAGAGCGCGCGGTGATTTGAAGTAGAGGAAGAATGACGGCGAGTGGTATATTTTGATTATTGCGTTTCAGGGGCTCGTCCGGTTGGTCTTGGCTCGGGACAAAAAAAAAAAAAGGATTTTTTGTTCTTTTCGATCGACTTGCACTACTGAACGGCCCGTAAAGAATATCTCTGTACGAGAAATTTTACGCGATTAATCACAATTATGGTTGAGGAACGACGAGGCTGGATTAAGGGGTTGTCGGAGTAAAATTTGACCGTCGTAATTCCGTGTCACGTGACGGGAATTTTTGATTATATAACGATTTTTACACTTGAATCGTGAAGAAAATCGATTGGCGAAGTTTTCTTCTTTTTTCGAAACTTTTAATTTCCTATTTTAGTTAAAAAGTAGAGGAAATGTGCCATACTCCTCTTTCTCCAGTATTCAACAGAACCAATTCGAAAGCTAAACAAAAATTATTTTGTAATTATGATCTTCAGAATATCATATTGCGATCAAATTTTTAAAATCTGTTGTCATATCTTAGAAAAAAACTCCCCTGAGTTTCATAAATATGTAACCTATAATCGACCTTCTCAAGATTACAGTGACGATGCTTAAAATATAATTATAAGGAAAATAAAATGAAAATAAAAATTAACGTCCACGTGAGCCATTTCTCTAAGTTGAACTTATTTATGAAACAAAACAGAAATTAAAAATCTAAAATGACCCATCGTACTTGGCATACTTTTCCATAAGACTGAATCGTCAAACTATTTCATTGCTTTTTCTGAATCTTCGTCATTCTTCATTCCCCTTTAGACTGTGACTTCGTTAAGTCGAAGAAACCGCGACAACCAGTTTTCGCATCCTCATAAAAGAACTTCAATAAAGTGTCGGCTTAATGAAAAACCACATTTTAATCGGCCGATGCGAAAGGCTCTGGAAGGGGCGGAGGGGGGGGGGGAAGAAGCAAGGGGAAAAAAAAAGAATCCAGCGACGAAGAAGAAAGAACGGGCGACGGGATGAAATTCGCAGCCTCGCCGCGTCCGTGTCCGGGGCGCGTAATACGTCTTTCAAGATTGAAAAATAAAACTGTAATCGGACATCTACAACCGTGGAGCAGTTCCCTGACGGCCCTCGGCGAGAGTGTTCGCGTATATAAATGAGGCCGATGAGCGCGAGCGAGCGAGCGCTCGGGCGCGGGCCCCGCCGCCGACTTCCCTTTCAAGCGCATTCTTCATCGCCCCCGGCAAAAACTACACGGCGCTGGTACACCGCGGGCAACGGATCGCCCCGAGTCGATAAGCTCGGGATCGCGCGCGTAGCCGCGGCTCACAATTAAAAAGGAAAAACTACGGCGACGCCCGGTAGGAGGCGGCCTCTGGACCCAATGTGGCGGAGGGGGGAGGGAGGAGAGAGATGTGGACGCGCTCGCGCGTGTGCATGTGTGTGTACAGTGGCGAGCGCAGCTCGGAAATTAATGACGCTTCATTTGAGGTAATCTTAAGTGTAGAGGAGAGGTGCGAGTAAGTGGGGGAGGTGGACGCGAGAGGTTCAGTGCACCCCTTCGACCAGAGATATCTTTCTCTCTTCCTCTTCCTTCTGGCCCCTCTGCGTGGGAGAGAAAACCTACCCGCGAAGGCGCGAGAAAAAATGGAGGGATTCCTGAGTGTTCTCTCTCTCTCTCTCTCTCTCTCTCTCTCTCTCTCTTTCTCTCTCTCATTCTTTGGCCTGCAGCGATACGATGCAACATTGACATTGTCGCGTACACGAGTTTCGTCCTGCCTCTTCTTTCGCCTCCATCCACGGCTTCGTTTCATCCTCTTTTCTCCTACGAGTCTATGTACAGAGAGAAGATAAAGATAGGACAGAGAGAGAGAGAGAGAGAGAGAGAGAGAGAGAGAGAGAGAGAGAGAGAGAAAGAGAGAAGCTTGAGAAGACGTGGAAGGACCTTAACTCTGTCAGTGAATACTAGAAGAGAAGAAGGCGACGGAAGACGGATGCAGAACGCGCAAAGTGGAAGATTCAATTGGGATATTCATTATATACTTGTGGCTGTGTGTGTGTGTGTGTGTGTGTGTGTGTGTGTGTGTGTGTGTGTGTGTGTGTGTGTGTGTTGTGTGTGTGTGTGTGTGTGTGTGTGTGTGTGTGTGTGTGTGTGTGTGTGTGTGTGTGTGTGTGTGTGAAACTACGATATAATAATAAGAAATGAATGCGAGGGAATAGTAGGATGATCTCGCGAGACATCTCATTATACTTCAGAGACGTGTAGACAGGCTTGAGTGGGTCTCTTATTCCTATCGTCTCTTCCTCTCCCTCCCTACCACCCTCTTTCTCTCTCCCTCTCTGTGTCTCTCTCCCTCCGTTCCTCACGCGCTCGTCCCATCCCGCCTCGGATGTAGTTTTTCGCTTTGTTCGCCGCGGATGGCCGAGTTCGCGTGTACATGTCAAAATGGAAATTAATTTTCACCCGCAGTGCACGTCGGGGCGGTGACGAGAGAGCAGAGTCGGAGAAACCAGATGCTTTTGCAATTCTTTATGTGGACGTATGAGATTGCGAAAAGGGCCTCTCGGGCACGTTTGGCGAGCCGACGAGCGTTAAAACAACGCGGACGGAAAGCCACCGTGGTGTAGTTTTATATATAGATGCGTCCTTTACTGGTGCACCGTCTAATCGTTTTGTGAGCATTTCCATATATATATATTGGAATTATGGAATTTTCCAAACTGTAGCGCCGGTATTATCTAAATAATATTAGAAGAAGGTGCTTATATATCGGACCACGTCTGAAACGAACGTCCATCGACGTACGTCTCGCTAGTTGCTTGCGAGTTCGAGCTCGTCTACAGCGACAAAATCTATAGTTGTAGGCGCTGTGCGAGAGGGAGTCTGATGTGAAATAGCAGAATCGAATTATTGAGATTGCAATATTTCATACTGATATCCGGAAAAAGCACGAATACAGACAATGTTTTTGTACGTGATTTTGAGGCAAGCGGATACAGATCTCGCAATTTTCCAATGTGGATATACAGTTCAGATTTTATACCGTATTCGGAAGCATAGTTAATAAACTTATACTAATAAATGCATTGAAGATGCAATAGGTCTTTAATGATCTATAGGGGAGGGGGGATTGGAAGAATATTAAACATTTAGCAGCGTATGGACGTTCTCAGATTTCTGATATACTAAACGACACGAAGAATTATTCCATACAAAGGATAACTAGTCCTTTCTTAAAATTATTTGGAAACAGTCACAATAAAGTGAAAGTATTTAAGATCACATTGAAATCATTTGAGATTAGTTGAAATGATTTGAATTATCCTGACATTTTTTCAGAACAGTTAAAATTCGTTGAATTCTTGCGCACATTATTTGAAATTATTTGAATTCAATTGAAATTCTTTGTTCGTCTTACCACCATTCGAAATCAGCGAAAACAATTTAAATTCGTATTGTCATCATTTGAAATTAGGATTAATCATTGGAATTCTTATTGGCATCGTTTGAAAACAGTTTCAATGCCTTGAATTCGCGACCAAATCGTTGAAAATGATTTTGAAATCAATTAATTTGTGATACGAAATTAAACCGATGAATTCTGAAGGGAGGGATCAGAAAGATAGACAATTTCGAATTTATTTAAGATCCAGATCGTGGTGATTCCAAGGTTCGAGAATCATACAATTTTTTAAAAATAATTTCACATAATAATGGCATTAATACTAAAAACATGACATAAAGACATACATAAAAAACAATGAAAACTAAATAATACGAGATATAAAATAATTTTTAAAAAATCTTCAAAAAAAACTAATTACGGCATTGCAGCATGAAATAGAGGGATAAAGAATGAGAGGGGGTGATAGAAATTACACAATACGAATACGCTCTCGTGCGCTCTCCCTTCCACCCCCCTACTTCTCCCCTTTCCCATCACTTACGAAGGACTGCACGGCCGTAGTACGCGGTAGCCGAAGGAGGCGCGCGCGTTTCGAGCGCGACGTTGACGTTGCAGGACCCCCGCGCCCCCCTCCCAACCGCCATTTCTCGAGGGTCCTCTGATTGTGCTCGCGGCAACTGACGTCGAGGTCCTGTTCTCCTCCCTCGGCCGAACCCTCCTCACGACGCGGCGTCCTTTCTCTCTCACCCCCCCCCCCACTCGTCTCGTCATCCCTTTCCCGCGTCCTCGCGTGCACGGCGCGCGCCCAACGGAAGTGGGAAAGTACACGTGTATATATGTAAATATATATATATATATATATATATATATATATATATATATATATATATAGTCACGCACCTCTCTGCATATACCAAACACACTGGCGCTGACAGTCGGTGCGAAGAGGAAAACATATATATATATATATATATATATATATATATATATATATATCGCGGAACCTTCCGCCTGTCTCACGCCCCCACATTTTCTCCTCTTGAGTTTGTCCCGAGGCAAATAATATACATTTTTAGGCTTTGGAGTTGCGCACGTTTCTGCTTGCTTTTATTCGCTGTTTTTCTTTTTTATCCACATTGTTTATTTTTATTTGTGTATTTATTTTATTTAATTTCATGCTTATGTAATTATTCTCGCGTATAAGGAAAAAGAAAAGAAATTTCGCTCGTCCTGGGGTAAATTTTGAAAATGATAGATTTGAATATTCTAAATGCGTTTCTCGCTCAATAAAATAAGAAGCTAATTTTAAAACAAAATTAATCATTAAGCTTCTTAAAAGTTATGGAACTAAAGTCTTCGGATACTATCTGTCTTGACAAACGAATCCATCGAATTATAGATTGTTAAGTGTAAGACCGATAGGTGGCGATCCGCGAATACGAACATTAACATAAAACTATCATCATTAGGCATTAATGTAGGATTGCTATAGTTCTACTTGACTTCTATTATTTCGCGATAAGATCGTGTTTCCTTTTTATTATTTGAACATTTTCACCTCTTCGATATCGTTTCGAATGTAAATTGAACGTCTGAAATTCCTTTTGCAATAAATTTCTATTACGTGATACAAACAGCTGATCAGCACTGGTACATCGTTATAGGTTAAGCATAAAATCCTGATAAATTTTTACCGAGCTTCTAGTTGCATTCTCAATCCGGACTCTGTTTAAGGTGAGCCATCGTTATTATCGTCGTTCTTTTCATTACTATAAGGATTATCAACATGTTATCTAAATAATATGCTAAAGGCTGACTTCATCTGATTTTTTCCAGCATGATTATTATTATTATACCCTTATGGAACTGCATACAGAATTTCTCAAAAATTGTTCTCATTAATGGCATATTGTACTATCATTTAAACTTTCAGCTGTTTTTTTCAAATCAATTCAGTTATTTTTGTACCCCCAGTATATTGATTATACGCATGTTAATCAAATTATTTAAAAATTAATAAAATTACTTTACTCTTCTTTTATATCTCCGATAGCATTATTAACCAATTGTTGTTTTAGAGCAAACTTTGTAACAAAACGTTTTTTTTTCCTAAATTGTCGTTCTTTACTCTTTTGCTATTTGTATAATTTTACGATTGATCCTCGACCATTGAATATACGATGTTCGTACCATTCAATAAATCGCTTTAGGCTGCTAGACACAAATCGAAGACGTCTATGGGTTAAGAGAGTAAAAAAACACGCATGTTCGAAGCGAAAAAAAAAGGAGGAAAAGGCATGCAGTGCAACAACTATGCACGGATTATACGCCCGCAGAAGTCTGCAAAAAAAAAAAAAAAAAAAAAATAACAATAAAGAGATAACATTTCTCGCCCTAACAGGTAGCCATCGACGCGAAACCAGCAGCCCGAGGCCATTAAAATAAGGAAGTCATATCCTTTATCTGTTCACTTCCAACGGCGCCGCGGAAACAGTAGGAGGGCATTAAGCGCGAGAGAGTTCACGCATTCTCGCGCATAGACGACCGACTATATATATATATATATATATATATATATATATATATATATATATATATATAACTGCACGGAGTGCGGGAAGTCCGTAATACAAAGCAGAGAGAATCTCTTCCTCTAATGTTAATATATTATTTACCTCGCACGCGGGACGCGTGACATAACAAGGGCGCAACGAGCTTGGGAGTCTCTAACAGCCGTCGCGCGAAATATATATATATATATATATATATATATATATATATATATATATAACTGCAGGGGGAGTTCGACGCTCGAAGGTAAAAGGTGGGAAGTCGTTGCATTCAGAAGAGGGCTAGAGAAATACAATACAGAGCGTGGCGAGGTGATCGTCGTCCTCGTCGTCGTCGTCGACGCCAACCTCGTGTTTCGCGGATACTTCCTCTGACTTCTTACTATTCTTGACACCATGCATTCGCGCACGCACGCACGCGCGCATAGAGAGAGAGAGAGAGAGAGAGAGAGAGAGAGAGAGAGAGAGAGAGACACAGGGAGGAGAAGGAGGAAATTCAGAGAGAAAGGGAAAGTTGGAGCAGTTTTGATGCTTTCTGTTATCAGCTAGCAGCAGGCGAGATTATGATGGTCTCTCTCTCTCTCTCTCTCTCTCTCTCTCTCTCTCTCTCTCTCTCTCCCCATCTCATTCTAAGAATAATGAGGCTAAAAGACCAATTTAGTAAAAAATCTTTCGTCAACTTTCTCACTATATGCAAACTCACTGACTATTATTGTCAAATACACGAGATGCGAAATTCGACTTCATTTTTCCAGTCTCAATTACTTCGTCCTTCGGTTATATTCGGTTGATTCGGATCGAAATTTTCCAAATTACCAGATACGAAAATTTACCTTTTCCGAAACAAGATCAATTTTATACACTTGGGTGAAGTAAAAAAATTCGTCATCCCCGTCAATTTACACGTGAGCGAGAACGAAAAGGTCGATTTCAGCACTGGCTGTTCGTGCAGGGACAAAGTTAAGGAGAGATTTTTACATATAGGCACGTGATTCTCAAATACTATTATTTTTCACCGAGTTTTTTCGTTTAACGTCTCACGATTCATTAATTTCCATGGTAGGATCGTTGAAATCAATTTTTAAAGGGGTGTTAATCTACTATACTAGGCATAGCTCCATTTTTGCATTATCAAAGAGAATGAACGAGAAATTAAGTTAACGAGAAAATGAGATTTTTTCATTGTGCTGATAGATTTATGCATATATGTACGTACGTATTTCGAGCCTCTAGAAGCTGATGCCCCACTTATATTGTATGATTTATGAATAATAAAATGATAATAAAGTAATTTTGAAATGTTTGTTTAGACCGTCGATTATACATACTTGCTAGAATCTGTTATATTAGAAGTCTCTGTGACGATTCAGCAAGATTTCCGATTTAGAAATATTTGATCATAATTTACGTATATTTAAAGAAACTGCATTCTATTTTGATATTTATCGTTATACGAATAATTCAACATCCATCCATCGTCTTCTTATCTTCCGCGAGCGAGGGGAAACTACAGCGCCCGAAACCTGCTTTATAATAACACCTTTTCCTCCCTCCCCCCACTCATCAAACTTTGAGAACGCAAGTATATCGTGCTTATATTTTACATTACACTCTGCGCGAATAGGGTTGCAAGCTAGGGGGTAGGGGGGTAGGGCGCGGTGAAGAGGGAGAGAACGCGACTTTACGTACGATAGGGGTGACTTTGTCGAGGGTCTACTCATTTTCACGTCACGTGCTAACGACATCCTCTGCTTGACTCCGCAGTTATCTCCTGTGCACCTCGCTCTTCGTCTATGATATATATATATATATATGTACATACACGTATTTACTTTTAAAAAGCCGAGTTAAGGGATTTTTTGTATTCGCGCGCAGTGCGCGCGCGTTGAAAGGGTAAAAAAAGCGGAAGCAAAAAGAAGTACTATAGAATGAGAAAAGAAAGTCATCGTTGTCCCTGCTTCTCTCCTACCCCCGTCAGTTTTATGTCGGGCGCCACCTGGAAAAGGAGGCATGTTTCATTTTTTACTCGCGACAAAAGTGCACGAGATTTATAATCCTCGTCTCTAAGTCTATATCGTATTAATGTAATACTTCAAGAAACAAATACAAAAGGCATTTTTTTTTAACGAAGAACTTTCGATAAAGGCCAAAAATATCATCCTTGAAAATTCATCCCTACAATTTGCTGTTTGTTTTTCGTTTGTTTATTATTCGCGTGCAGAATCATTTGAATTCTATTGGCAATGTATATTATCTGTTTTTTGAATGTGCAAATGTGTTTTAGATGTAAAGTGCAATCAATTGTAGACGTCCTTTTTATAGATATAACAAGAAGAACTAGAATGGTTTCAAAAAAAAAAAAAAAAATAAATGGCCTTACTTAGTCATTAGTTGATTGTAGTCCGAAGCAGATCAGAATCTCTACTGAACAAATGATTAATCTTTCAGTTTGAATATTGATTGTACGTATTAGCCCACAAAATTTCTAACACCAACCTTTAATCCACTGTATTACTGCAATATGTTGAACAAGATTAGAATAGCTCTTCTATCTAATGGAATGGTTTTAATTAAAAATAAAACCACGAATATAGCTCGATAAGGTCGGATATTTTATGATTAATACTTTATCAAGGCAAGGAAATAATAAATGTATGGGTGAGTTGTTGAATCTAAATCTCAATCCTTTATTAGTAGTTGGGACGTTAAGTACATTTTTTCGCATGTAACTTTAAAGTTTGCAAATTATGCCAATGGTGTATTTTTATTCCAACCCGCCTTTCAATCATCTTCAGGTTCTTTCGCCACAGTCGTTAGACTCTACATGTCAGCTGACCTCACAATAACACGCGAGATCTCGTATGTCATATATAATGTAACGCCTCTCATGAATAATTTCTATCAATAGCTTCGACACATTGTCATTCTAATTAATAATTCTTGTGCAGTTTCCATCGTCGATTACTTTATGTCATGTAAAGTACAGTAGATGAAAGTGTTCATTATTCAATAAGACTGCGTGCGTAAACTGTGATTTTCAAAAACAGATGACTTCCTTCATAATCAATGAACTTTCTTGCAATTCGAACCGAATGATGTTTATTCTTCTGTGCAACGATGTCATTAAATTCGTATAATAGAACCTCGTGAAAATCCCTTATTTTCCAAACCTCTCTCCCCTGCAATGCCCGACATTCAGAATTTCAGCATCGACGCATCTGGCCGTGCATGGGCGATTACGCCCATATAGTCGAAGCATAGATGCGAAGAGGAAAAAAAAACAAGTATATATGAGGAAGGCATACACGTAAGCTCCGAACCAAGCGGTTGATGGACGAGGAGGAGGAAAAGGAGGAGGAGAGGGTCATTGTGTTGCCGTGAAAAAGGAATAGAGTTCGAGGCGCTGTCTCGCTATCTCGCTCTCTCTCTCTCTCTCTCTCTCTCTCTCTCTCTCTCTCTCTCTCTCTCAGCATAACTGTATAAAACAAATGACGCGCGTTGAAGGGGAGGAGGGAGGTAATAACAGGAGGGCCGTGCGAGAGAATTGCCCGGCGCGCAGAAATATCTTTCACCTCTAGTCGCGGAAAGAATACGAACGGGCGTGCTCCACGTATTACATGCAGAGTCGCGGCTGATGCGCCCGGTCAAGAAAAATCTTTCGCGGCCCATATATGTATATATATATATATATATATATATATATATATATATATATATATATAAACGATGGGCGGGATATGTATAGGCAGAAAAAGAGATGACGTCGAAGGCTGAATAGCCATGGATTGATCATCAGAATGTGTATAAAATTAGAGCGAGTTCTAGCTTTCTAGCTTAGCTATGGAGAAAACGATGGACTTGAAAAGGTAGCACGAGACCTTACTTTGCTCAAGTAGGAACGATTGGATATGCCACGGCGCATCCATTCAAGTTGAAACATAATTCCAAATTATACATTTGTATAGCATTTGGAAATAAACCACTTTGCATCGATGACTAATTTTCTTTTTAAAAATTATCGATATCGGAATGGTAAATTCACTCGAAGAGCAACATTCGAAATGATTTCAAGGTTTCATATACGTAGCTTCAAATTAGCTTCAAAAGCATTCGCTGTTTTTCATGGATTTTCAACGATTGCGACATTGTCATTCCATGAATTTAGACGATTTTAATCGATGTCAACTAGTTATAATTTCTAATTACTTTTCGACGTGTGTCCGACCTTCTTCTAAAAGTAAATCAATAGTGCCTGGACTGAATTGTTCAGTTGACACACATACGCGCGCGCGCGCGCACACACACACACACACACACACACACATCGCTTATACCTAAAAAAAAAAGTTGTTTCGTTGGAAAAGCAAATATTAAAAGTCGAAATTCAGACAACAAATAATCCACGGTCTCGACTCTCCGAGTTTTCTATCGAAACTGGGCTCGAGCGAACAAAAATTCGATAACGTAATGTGCTGTATGCATTGACAGCTGAAATGGGGAACTGACATTCTAATAGTACACCAATATGTCTTGGTAAGCCGACAATTTGTATAGCGTTTATATGGAACGCTGCTTGCTTCTTTCAAACAAACGACTCGCGTAAACAATATATGTGCTTACGCTAAGAACGATCAAAATATTCAAATCTATTTTTTTATCGCTAAATGCGAGAAAAGTTGAATAGAAGAAGATACCGCTACGGTGAGCTTCATAGCGCGTTTGTTGCAAATCAAGCATTCAAAGGTCATAGATCAATCATTTGGACTTTGGAAGCGATAAAAAACTCATACTAGATTTATGGAACCTTTTTCCATCCAACGAATTAATCGCGCGGTAAATTTTCTCAAATCTCTTTCAAAATTAAAGCACACTTCGACTTGGATCGAAATGATTTTCTAATTAAAAATGCGTAATTACAACGCGACCACTGTATACATTGCCAGGCAGAGTTGTCCTTATCTCGAATTCCCAATTTCGCCCACGTGTGGCGACGGCAGCGAATTGAGTTTCCCAATCGAGACTCGGTGTCGCGTCGCGAGTAATAGAATCCCAGCTCGTGCACGATAAAGAAAATGGAGAGAAAGCCAGGATAATCCAACGGACAACTCACTCACTGTATGCTGCTCGGTCGCATTGGTTGTATCCCCCGTGTTTTCAAGCGCCCCTCCTCATCCTCCATTGCCTGACCCCCCCCCCTCCGCAGTGCACTGGGTGGCTGCCCACTGCAACAATTTCGCGCTGATACACACACACACACACACATATTCTAGGCTCGTAGAACATCTGGCCGCCCCTATATTATACGCTACGACGGACATAATATAGAAGCGAGTGGTACACGTGTGTATTTGGCTGCACCAAAGAGAGAGAGAGAGAGAGATCAACTCCTATACCCACGTATATTCGCGAAAGATCTTTGTTATTATGGACTAATGGCGAGTCGTCCCGATACATTAATGGCGGAATCCCATACATCGGATTCGGCGTGTTGTATTCTAGTCCTATATATATATATTGTATGGGATCCGTCCTGATTAAGAGTGGTGCGATGGACCATGTATAATATAACGGTTGGACGTGTGCGAGACGCTCGCGCCAGGCATTGCTGCTGTCCGGTGACATTTTACGATCCCGCCAGTTTGTTATTTTATGGTTTATATATATATAGGTGAAATGAGGGAAGTTATTCGAACGTCTAATATACGGAGGGAGAGAGATTTTTATTGTATAAATGTACTTGTATATAACTTACTTGTATATAATGTTGTTTATGCTTTTCAAATCAAACGCGGACTGTTTTTTTTTAATATAATAATGAAAATGTCATCTTATGTACAGGGTGTAACGAACAAATAAGGATGGTACATTCGAGGAATTACATTGGAGGACCTGATTATGCCGGAAAATTTTTGCTTAGAAGCTTGAAAAATTTTAATATATTCCATAGTTCATAATGTTTATCTAATATGGCATATTTAATCGTCCTCAGAAACTATAACTGAACGGTCAAAACATAAACTCATCGACACAGTCTTCGTTAAAGAAATTGAGCTTAACACTGTCGAGTTCGACAAATCCAGAAACGTTGTAAAACATGTTTGATTATTAATCGCAGATTTTAACACGCAAACTTGCGTGTCGCTGAATTTCCTGCATTGCTCATTGGCTCTCTCAAATCGACCAAATTTACTATAATACTGCAGCGATTGGCCAAAAAGAATCTTTCTTTTGGCACAGAACAGTCACTTTGACATCCAATATGTTATTCTCAAAAGTCATTTGAAGATCAGCCTTCGCTTTGTTAGTCCCCATTTTGACCCGTACATTTGGAGTGAAAAAAAAAACCCGCCAATTTCTACACGTGCCGTATCCGGGCCAAGTGCATCAACGTGACAAAAACAAACTTCATCGAACGGAGCAAGGCGCGAGAAATAATTATTCTCGTATACGTTTTTCAACGCCATCGCCCGATCGCGAATAATTCTTACCCCACCCCGCAAGTTTTAACAAAACTCCTTTTCGACCGTGCATCGAATCTTTCCCCTCCCCCTGCTGTTCCCGCTCTGCAATTCTTTCGCATCGCCGCGCGCCGGATATTAATTGAATCTGACCTCTGCCCCCCCCCCCCACCTGTACCTGTGTACGCATACGCGCGCGCGTATATACACACATATACACGGAATCAGCGCCGAAAACCAGAGCGTCGCGAGGGAGGGGAGATGGCGCTATTATGCATTAGAGACCGGGGCCGAGTTGCGCGTCGTTGCCGGGAAGCTTCGTTCACTCGCCCTGGGGGAGGATCCCCCCCCCCCACACACACACCCTGCCGCCCTCGCTCCCGCGCGCATAATAAATCAGTCGGGCCCGTAAATCAGCCCAGTGAGGGGTACGCGTACGCGCGCTATCGCTTATTAACGATCCAATTTCGTATGGCGACGGATTCGCATATGCATATCGGGCTCGGGGGAAGGGGGGGGGAGGAGGAAATGGCTGCAGCAACAACCGCGTCATTTGCATTCCGGGGATGCGCGCCCGCAGCCCCAAGAGCTGTTTTGGCGGCCGTTTGGGTCGACCTGCGCGTTTGGGTAAATAACAACGACGGTAACAACGTCGACAACAACAACAACAACAACAACAACAACAAAAGCAATAACAATAATAATAATAATAACAAAGTGAGGCATTCGTAAAGAACCCGGCCGCGAAAGCTAACCCCTCGCATTACTTTGGGAGCTTCCCGCCCTGTTTGTTTGTCGATTAATCGCATACGCATTGAATCGCGAAGCTTTCGTTATTGCGTAGTATATATATATATATATATATATATATATATATATATATATATCAGCCGGTTATATACCGGAAGACCTCGATTATCGCTGGACACTGCACTGCTGTCGATGTATCTTTAATTGCATTATAGATATTCGGATACATGATATACAAGTACGAGTTCAAGGCTTCTTCTACTATTTTTTTACGTTAAGATTTAGTTAAAAATTAGGTATTTGATGTGGAAGAAAATTTCATGCAAATGATGAAATTTCCATTCGATAGATTTGCGTGAAATTCATTGTTATACATTCAATTTTTGACATGTGTTTCTGAATTGATAAATAAACAGAAAAAAGTGAAGATTTAATATAATTTCATTATTATTCATTATTAAAATAAATCCGGAAGAATGGACTCAGTTATATTTATTTATAATAATGAGGAGAAACTAAAATTATTTAAGATTTCAAATTTATTTTATATCGTATAACTCATAATGCTTTCAAATGTTTTACTGGCTTTGTACGGTACCAACCGATTACAAAAGAAATTTTTCCATGATTGAGAATTCATTTAACTAATTTCAGATAATTTCAAAATTTTCCA
The DNA here is from genome assembly GCA_018907035.1 of Sycobia sp. Sy_11. Taxonomy (NCBI): domain Eukaryota; kingdom Metazoa; phylum Arthropoda; class Insecta; order Hymenoptera; family Epichrysomallidae; genus Sycobia; species Sycobia sp. Sy_11. The sequence continues at coordinate 8,669,786 of JACCIC010000002.1, read as the reverse complement.
TTACGACAACCCAATGGCTTCAAAGAACGAGTCAATTCACGTGTTGGAATCTGCGTCAAACTTAAAGCTTTCCTAAGTCTGAATCAGTATGTAGACCAGCATTTTCGATTTATCAAATAATTTGTAAATTCCACCAACTCACAAAGTACAATCTCTATTACACGATTAGTACTAAAAACCTTTTCATCGACAAATCTTTAATTTTTTAATACCGTACAGCATTTGAAATGCCTGTTAATAAAATTTGCAATTATTCAGGCACTCGTGTATGAGCGCAGGATGATTCTTACAAAACAAAAAGTTGATGTAATTAGTATATAGATTTACTTTTAATGCATCTTATTTAAACGAAAAATTACTATTCAAGAACTTTTATTTTGAAATAGATAATCTTTATCTTAATTTTATAATTTTTTATCTATGAGCCGAAACAGGTTTGGTCTCTAGATTGACAATAAAATTGCAAAGATCGATAAATATTTATCAAAGACTGACGGTTAATTCTTATTTTTTCGATTGATTTTACTAAATATCCGAATCTTATTAAATATCACAGTTTATTCAATATCTGAAAAATTAATAGTTTTGCGATGCAGTCACTCTTTCGAAATAAATTTTAAAGGCAGAGCGTCAGAATTGATTGGAACTTCAATTAATTATATTGTAAAAGAAAATTATCATCTTTATGCGAAAACAATCGATGTAATTAGATTATAAGTCATCGTTGAAAACGGCGTTGAAACGGAATTACCCGCTCGCAAACAAAGCAACTATTTGCCAATCTTACACGCGCGCGCGCGCGCGCACAACATCTCGCGCCGGTAACTAATTGAAGGCTGACAATAGTTACCGTTTCCTGGGAATCCCTAAGCATTCCGCGGGTCGTCGCGCTTCCGCTGGAGTACCGGGCGGGAGGGGGGGAAGACACTTTCAGCCCGCCGGCAATTGTTTGTTTCTTCGCTTTTCTTTTGCAAAGGGCATTTAGCCATCGAGCCAAGATAGGGCGTGGGGGGGGGGGGGATCAGTAGAAGAAGGAGGCACAGACGAGAATCATATAATATTATATACGTGGCTCCGGCGTAAGAATATGGCCGTAAAAGTGTCGGCAACGACGTAGGGCCAAAGTTTTTATCCTCCGGCGTAAAAAAAAAAACAAAAAAAAAAAAAAAAAAAAAAAACGAAATTGCCCGACATAGCGGATCCGCAGCGACGGTCGGCAGAACTGGAGGATCATTATAATTGGCCTTTAGCGCAATTATAGCAGCGCCGAACGGACAGACTTTTCCGAGTCTTCGCAGCCAGATAATTCCACCGCCTTATCTCTCAACTTTGCTCTTCGCTTCCCTTCCGCTCTCTCTCTCTCTCTCTCTCTCTCTCTCTCTCTCTCTCTCTCCTCCCTCTCTCTCTGTCTCTTTGTTTCTCCCCCTTCTACTTATACTTCTTTACGCGAGCGGCAAGTATGCTGTGGCAAAACTTTCCGACCTCATAGGCACGGCGCAGATCTATCCAGAAAGTGGTATATAGGATTCATATTTAATATTATTGTTGCACTTTGATTGAACGAATCTCCACGCTTGATTGTGTAGTGTAAAAAAGAATTTAGATTAGAAAAAAATCTGTACAGAAATTATGCATCTCACTGCATTGAGTTCTCGAAAATCCCATCGCATATATTTTTCCATCGTTTTTCCATATTTTCCCATTATCACATTCTTATTGCACGCCATGCAACCCATCTTAATTTCAAATTCAAACACTCTACCACTCAGGTTTTACATTTATAATTCGAAATGTTAGAGACTCTGTTATGTAGTAACCGACAGAGTTACGTCTCGTGTTGAGAGTTGCAATGGAAATCGTGGATCCACCTGGCCAGAAATTTTCAAGGGTTTTTTGTTTTTTTTTTTTAACGAACTAGATATTAAAATTAATGATATCCGTATTAAGTTAGATTTAATCTTTTTAATATGATGAATTTGTCAAGTTTTACATTCCGAATTAGAAAATTCTAATAAATTCTTTTTAGATAATTAATAATGTTTCTTTTGATTAAAAATGTTGCTCGAATTAAGGCGTAGCCTAACATTACTTGCTTACGACTTCACCATCAAGAGCAACGGTAGATTTCTGCAACTGATCGGGCCAATTCTTTATCATTATGTTAACTATATGCATCTTTTATAAATAAAAAAATGAAGGATCGACTAAATTATTGAAATTATTATAGACTGTGTTTGATTAAGATGTGCTGAGTTAGCCGAATAAAATAGAGCAGTTTTCGGACTACTATTGCGTTGGCAAGAGATTCTTTTCACCTTCCTCCTTGATTAAAATTAGCCGGCATGCAAAATCTAATAGAGGAATCATTGTCCGGACTATCAGTCCCTGTCCGCCTTCATCGAACACGCAGGCCCCGTCGCGATTGATTCGATCGATCGACTCGCGTCGAGACTAATCTCCGCCCTGATAAACCGTACGATTGGTCAAAATCGCAGAATCCGACGCGAGAGTTGCCATCTGTCTGTAGCGCACATAAAGCCGCCTGCGGAAAGCTTTGCCTGCATCGCCCAGCGGCGAATTACGTCGGCTGACGACGAACACGTTAGAAAGAAGAAGGCGAAGGGAGAGGGGTATGTAGTTGTACAGTAATCCGCTCGGTGGCGCGTGCACGGCTTTTTCCTAACTCATGCGCGAAATTCGTCACGTTTAAATCGTGGATCGGGCGGCCAGGACGCCGTGAAAGAGAGCGAGAGAGAGAGCGAGAGAGAAGAGAGAGAGAGAGAGAGAGAGAGAGAGAGAGAGAGAGAGAGAGAGAGAGAGAGAGAGAGAGAGAACTAGTTTCCAAGGCACCGTTATACATGCGCGCGTACGCGTGTAATCAATGAAACATTACGCTCTAGGACGCTAATTTAGAGCACAAAGCGGCAAATTAATGAGGGCGCAGTGGGAGGCAGGGCGGCAATATTAACGTGTATTAACGATTAAAACAAAATCTAATCTATTTCAATGATTCGTCGCGGGCAGCAAAACGGTATATCTGTCTCGTTTCTTTTTATCTCTCTCTCTCTCTCTCTCTCTCTCTCTCTCTCTCTCTCTAACACACGTCCCTTGCGTATACGGCTAATATATGTGTATCTCGGAGCATATGAACGGAATATTTAATAATTGATGAAATAAAAAAAACAAACAAATTACACGGATTGGCTAGTCCATTGATAAATTAAATCAAGATAATTCCTCAAAGGATCTTTATCGCTGAACGGTGCTCTAGAATTGTCACAAAAGGAAGTCTGCCGATTTTAATGCCGGATCGTGAGAATTTATTCCAATGTACGTACGGCTGAAATTTCACGACCGCGCCGCATTCGATTTAACGTGAAATATTATAAAATAATTTATCTTGCGAGTGATATTTCGAAGTAAAATTCTCTGGCCCGAGGACACGTGGAAATGTCACTCTACAACCCGTCGATTTGACGTATTTGATAGCAACGAGGAGACAATATAGCATCTTTCGTTCTGATTAGAGGAATCGAATTGATGATAGAATGTGTGTAAAATTACAAAACAACGAATCGTCTTTATAAACTACCGCCATGGTAAAGGCGCGCAATTGTCGTCGTTAACGGAAACCTGATTATATCAAGTAGGTGGAATGGTGGAAAATTTTCTGTCGTAGCCTTCACGGATTGATAGCGTGCTAGTTTACAAATAATCAAAGAACGATTCATCGAGTTCTAGTCGTCTTTGCATGGTCAATGGAATCGTCGTCGGGTGAAAGATAACGAAAATTACTCACTCCCCGTTAACTACTGATTTCATCTGTTAATTACAGCAGGATCTTTAGCTACATATTTCGCTTTACGCAGCTTGAATTCTGTATAAAATACGTACGCAAAGGCAGGAAGGAATTGTAACCGACGACCACCGTATGATACCGTTTACTCCGTGGCAAATTCATTATGAGACATGTCCCATTTTAAACAGCTCAAATCGATGTTATACACCCTAGAATTACAATCGACAAGCATCCCGGCTACAACCACGCCTCTATATATATATATAGACACGCATACATATACACCTTATACACATTGGAATACACGAAACATGCTCACAAGCCATCAAAAGCGTGCACGACATCGATTCTCTGTATCGATACGATGCAATTAAAAAAAAAATAAATAAATAAATAAGTAAATAAAAGAAAAAGAGAAGGAAACCCCCATGCGTGTCGATTTCTCGATTTCTCAGCGTACATACTATATATATGAACAAGGACGACAATGAACCGCCGCTTATGTATATACACGCCTATATATAGGTTCACATCGTTTACGCAATCGAGAGCATCGGATAAAGCTTACACGAGAGAGACAGAATATATATAAAGAGAGCTTTAGCTGCGAAATCTAGTACGCAAGGCATGATAAACATGTTCCTCTCTCGCTCTCGCGTCGGATATATATATATATATATATATATATATATATATATATATATATAAATAAAAGACGCCATCAACCGTCCAGGTGTGTGCACGCGCGCGGAAAAGATCAGTCGTGCGGATTTGCGAGCTATGTAGCTTTCTACTCCTAGTCCCCGCCTCCACTTCCACCGCGAAAAACTGGTTCTTCGTGGTGCCCCGAAATGTGGGGCGGCTCGACCCGAAGCGTCGCAATGACTCAATCTGCGCTGTTACTTCACCTTTTCTTCTATATATATATATATCGCAACCGTTCCTCTCTCCTTGACCTTGATGAATTACTCGAATGAATAAATTTCGTGGTGGGTTAATTTTGGTTGTTTTTGCGATGCGTATAAATCAAGAGGAGGAGGTGACTTGAGGGTTTGTCGACCCCGGCGAACGAAGTTTCGTTTATAAATTATTGCGCAGTTCAGAAGAGCGTTAAAGAGAACAGATTTTATAAAAAATTGAGTTAGATTTTTTTTCTTGCTATTGAAATGGACAATTGCTGCAGTAGCTAATTTTAAGATTCTATAAAATTTACTTAACTAGATATACGATTAAATTTGGGATTCTCTATATTTACAGTATCAATTCTTACAATTTTTTGAGTAACTTATCTGTTTGCATTTCGTGAATTCAGTAGATATTTAGCAACGCTAATCACTGAAATAGTCAGTTCATAATTGAAATACATAATTTATATAAAACAAGAATAGAAAAAAAAATATAATGTAAAATGTGTGATTAACATTGGATGTGAACATTGAACTGTATTGATTTACGAAAGATGTAAACGTATTAATACAGGCGCATACCACCATTAACATGCTCAGTTTAATCAGTGCAGCATATATAAATTAAAAAGGAAATTGCGAGTATTATGATTAGGAATTCGCCAATACTAATCTGGGTAATGTCCGTTCTCATATAAGAATTTAGGACCAATACCAAGACCAAGACTTCAGTCATAGGATGATTTGTCTTGGTAAAACTTTGGGACTAGTTTTTGTAAGAATCTTGGTTGGTATGTTACACTATATTATTTCAAATCTTGGATGCATTAAAAATTGAAATGTTTCTTAAACATTCAAGATTATTGCTAATCAAATCGTTATCACCATCATAAAAAATAGTTTTACTATCTAATTTTCGAATTACTTAAAAAATATTTATATGTATTTTATACATTAATCCACTTATTGTGACAATCGTATATAATTTTCTACAATGTAGTATAGTAACTATATAATTACAATTGGAATAAAGTTAGACAAAGACGACGTTCCATTTACCTTCTTCGAATTTGTTTAAAAAATCGATATTGTTGAATATTGTTGATTCCATCTAATTAAATGGGTGAAAGAATTTCTAACATGTACGATCGTTTTATTGTAAAGTACATTGGCAACGACGGCTAGGTGGGTCCATTCCGAAGGAATTTTTCGATCTTGGAACATCATCATTCCCAAAAAATGTAGTAGATATGTAGATGTTCGTTAAAAAATGAATTTATTCATTCTTTACCATTTGCTCATAAAGAACCGAAACCGATGGTATGATCTGTTGGGACGGTAATCTGTAACACCGGCCATACTTTGCAAGAGAAATATATAGTAATTTATAGTTTCGTTTCGATGATGAATTGTAAAATAATCATTATGAAAATTAATCAGTTGGCAACATGTGAAGAAAAAGTTCACGTTGTTCAGTGAAAATGTCCCAAATTAAATTACGGACGAGGCTCAGAAGACGACTAACCGACAAAATCGATAAAAGTGCTACGGCACGTTCACATTTTTCTCTTTTAGCCCGGCCGTGCGCGCAAAACTGCAATGTCAAGTAATATCTGCTTGCTGATATCTTGCCGTATGCGTAACTATCATTTTTCCACAAAGTCGGCTAGCTCGAAACAACCTTTACAAATTCCCGTTAGTCGGTCTGCCGTAATAATAGCGTATAGTCCTGTTCCAAAGTTCCAAAATTTTTGCGAATCATAAACAATTAATCTAGCCTCGTGTCAAAACAATTCAGTCAAACGAATTTCTTAGATTGGCCTGACACCCGATTCTCGAGTTCCCAATGTACCAATCACTCGTTTACAGACCAAGAATGAAGCTGAGCTTGTTCCGAGCAACATCTACGGACCCGCAGTCGGTACACTGTCCCTCGGTGCGTTTCGCGGCCTAATTAGGATGGATTGGAGGGAGAGGGGGAGGCTGTCGATGCGATAAAATAACGTTGGGAATAACCAGATGCGGGACGATGAATCAAGGCCTTCCCCAAACAAAACGTCGATTAATCGTCGCTATAAATTCTGTCGATTGCCGCGCTTCCTACGCGGCTGATGTACAGTTGCGCGTCATGAAATACGGCCGGCGCCGAAAGAATCGTAACTGTTACATACGGCGCATACAGAGTATTCGGTGTAAGCATGCGTCGCGATTGATGCGGACTTATAGGCGTCCAGCGGGAAGTTTTGAAGCTGGGCTTTGGGAGGCTCGTAAAGAATTCCAAAAATATGATATAAGGACGTATCCACCGAAGACTTTAGTATTTGCCTTGCGTCTACCTCTGATAGAAATACAGTTATTTGATTGGTCTGATGTGACATTTATTCGTTAGTTTTTAGCTATTGCAAAGGAACTGGCAAACTGTAGGTCTAAGAGTCGTTTTTTTTTTTTTAATTTTAAATTTATACCTTAATATTAATCAATTTTTAGAGCTTTATTTTTGAATACCTGAGAAACTTTATAAATTTTATGATACCGTTGTCTGGGTAAAGATATGTGCATTCACAACCATCTGGTCTTGTTCGTCACGAGTTCTTGTTTCATTATTATGATCAATAGTATTTAAAAAGGAAAAAAGACATTTGATGTTCTAGAAATCAAAAAAAAAAAAAAAATTAATGTCCCGGATGAAGCCTAAATCTTTCAGAAGCAGCAAAAGTTACCCTTCATTTCCATGCAATATTTACAATCCACTGAATAATTTCTACTATATTTTTTCATCGAGTTTTAGTTTGATATTTTACGGTTTATACAAAACAACCCAAAAATTTTCAGTACCGATTAATGAATTTTTATTTTTACTATTACCTCGTAGCGAGATTACTGATGAATATTTGTAGACCGAAAAAAAAAAATTAACCATAGGATAACGTAGATGAACCTCGTAATTTTAAGCGAAAATTTCATCCAAATTGAATGCATTTTCAGGCTAGTGAGGGATTTTTAGCCGTGAAATTTTTTTTTTGGTGTCTTGTTTCCAGTGCACGATGCAAAAAATGTCCAAGGGGCGGAATTATGCGAAATCTCCGTCATTACGATAAAGACCACATCACACTTTTAATGCTATCGAGCGCGCAGTTTGTTGCGCCAAATTGATCGATGTGTGTGTGTGTGTGCGCGCGATCGGATCCGTCGGTCGTTAGTACAAGGAGAGGGTACGAATTTATTATCGCTTTTTCTACGTTAACTTTACTTTTTCTGTATTTATTTATTTTTAGCGTTATTTACGAGGATTATATCAGAGGGCAAAAAGCTGCAGTACGCCAAACGTACGCATTAAAAGAAAAAAAAAACCACAAATATTATGAAATATTCAAAGCCCGCAAATTTACTCGAGGCACTCTCCGTGCCGGGCTATTAGCCGGGAATCCGGGAAGAAGTGGGGGAGGGGGCCGAGAAAAGAATCGGTTCCCAAAGCGATTCGTATCTCGATAAATCAATTTCCTCTTTCTCTCCCTCTCTACCTTAAATACATACTTGATTGCTCGTAAATCTTGCGGCTCGGGCAGAGGCTCTTATGCCTCTCTCTCTCTCTCTCTCTCTCTCTCTCTCTCCTCTCCTCTCCTCCCTCTGTCCCCTTCTTTTCAAATCGGCCGGCTATATAAGCCGCTGTGAGTGCTGCGCGGTTGCGCGGGAATAATAAATAATTACGGTGGTGTGTGCGCGCTCGTCGTTTTCGTCGTAGCAAGAAAAAAAAAAGAATAAGGAAAAGATAGCGAGCGAGGGAGGCGGTGGTAGGGTGCTTGTCTAAAAAGCCGAGAGAGTGCGAGAGAGAGGGCCGGGGGAGTGAGAGAGAGAGAGAGAGAGATGAAAAAGGACGTTTCGGGGATGGGGTGAGCAGCCGGGGAGATAAGGGGATGGGAGGAGGAAGCGAGAGGGAGGGAGGGAAAGAAAGAGGGACCAGAGCCCACGGGACAGGTCGCTCTCTGTAATCTCTTGATTTAGTTGGTAGGAAAGGGGAGGCGCTCCGTAATGCGACGCCGATGCAGCAGCATCGCCATCCCACTTTTGTCCGTTCGTTCTTTTTTACTCCCTCGTCCTCTCCCCTACTCAGTCGCTCTCTCTCTCTCTCTCTCTCTTCTCAATTTCTGTTGATCTCTGATTCATCCCACAATCAAACAATTTTAAGATCATAAATTACGTAAATTCTTTCTAAATAAATAATCCATTATTTTTTTCAGTCACATTATTTATTTTAAGATACTTTTCGTCGACGTTAAATCCAATTTTGTTCGTGATTTTGACAATGAATTTGCACACTCTCTCACTCTTTTTTTATATATTTATTTATCTTTATTATATGATTTAGTACGTTTATTATACACACTAATTTTTCTTTTATTTATTATTTTCTAAACCTTTTCGCAGAAATATTTTCCTATACTGGACTCTTCGAGCCTTCAGTCTCAATAAATTCGTTTCCATCTCCCTCGTTCTTCAGCCTGAATAGGCTTTGCCGACAAGGTGCGCGTCTCCCACGCGATCTCTTTTATCGATTTTCATTTCGATGCTTTAGTCAAGGACCGCATTAAATATCCTTTAAAAATTACAGTTTTCTAATTCAATTGAAATCAAAAGCCGAATCGATCCACGAATCGACAACTATAAGCAAAACTAAGATACACATTGAGAAATAACAGTTCAGATTCGTGCCATCAGCAATAAACATTTCTTTTAGAAAAGTAAATCTTTAGTCTTTGATGCAGTGTGAAACTGTAAAGACACGTTGATTCGAGTGAATTCGAGTACAAGGGAAATACTTATAATTTCTGACAGATTGCAAAGCGCGCTGGAAATTGGAAAAGTCAGCGTCTCAATTCTGAAGTAATTATAAACGCGGTTATATCTTACTCGACGCACTGTGAGAAATCACATTGGCCTCACGCGAGGAAATATTTCACTTCACGCACCATCGATCGAAATACTTTATTATTCGACTGATGTTCGAATGAAAAAAGAAAACTGACCCGGACGAATTATGATAGGTTACTTTTTGATCGACAGCGCTCTGTGCATGAAGAAGTAACATTTCTTACATTAGTTTTCGGATTTGGACAATGACTTTGGTGAAATTATCATTTGGGACAAATCGTCTAAAAATAATGCCTTATTTTTTTTAATCACAGCAGCTTCTGAAAGAGTGGAAAATTCTACGTTTATTTGCTGATGTGTCACGGGTGCTCCATTACATTTCCTAAGGCCATCAAATTCGATTCCGATATGAATTGCTTTTCATCACCTACGAAGGCAAACTAACCCAATATTAAAACACTACTTTAGCGTAGAATTCTACTCTTTACGAATTCAGGATCAGAAAAAAAAACCAACGGTGATGTTTAAAGTGACCTTTATAATTTCTTGAGTTCAAAAACCAGGCCACTGGTCAATTCCCTTTGACAAACCTATGACTGTATAAGCTGTTGCCTGAAATAATACCTGGAATAATAGAAAATAGACCTTCCATATGTACATTTCAGATAAGACAATGAATTAAATAAATTTTTGTAACTTTAGCATCAGAAGATCGCTGCAAAGTTTCTATTCTAAATTTGGCTAAAAAATAAAATTGATTTTAGTGCTCTTTCTCGTACATATTAGGCGAACGGATTTTTATGTATCAGTAAATTTGAGAAAATTAGGAATATCTTTATCAGGATTATATTCTATACATAATTTATAGTTATTAAACAACCAAACTCTTCATATTTTTGTTCCCATTCCTACCCCTCACACCCATCGTCCCTTTCGGCGCGCCATTTCCTGAAAATGGATGGCGCAGGACACACAACGCCATCGAGGAAGCGAGATGCATGCGCCCGACGCCTCTACATATATATTTATAGAACACTCGCGGCGGTACTTCGAGCCGTCGGTCACGGTCCAAGGGGGGGGGGAGGACAGGGAAGTCCATACACCGCGAGACTCCGAGCTAAGTTTAGATCGAGCTGTGCCCCACCCTTTCTCTCTCTCTCTCTCTCTCTCTCTCTCTCTCTGCGTCGCTTCCCATGATATGCACAGAGAGGCTCTGCACTTTTTCGCGCCCGCGTCCATTTCATTTGAAATGCTGATGCGAACAGAAATTGCGCGCGTTCGAGTTGTCACCTTATTCCCCCCTCCCGACCCTTCTCTTTTTTCGCCGGGTTCCCCGCGCCTCCGCAGCTCTCCTCCGGCGGGTTTATTGCCGCAAGGGTGTTCTGTTGGTTTTATCGGCGAGCGCGCGCGCACGAAATTGTTCGCATACTTGGGCAGCTCGCGCGTTGATTTATGCGGCTTATAAAAAGAGATGGAGGAAGCGATAAACTCGACGCGGGGTCTGGCTGGAAAAATCTCTGCGCCGCCCTCTCTCTCCCCCTCTCCCTCTCTCCCCTCCCTTCGATCAATAAATTAACTCTTACAGCACGACGGCGGCGCCGGCTTCCGTTCGGCCTTCGCTCCCCCCCCCCTTCCGCTCCTATCGCGGTTAGATCGCGCGGACACCGCGGAAGTCTCGCGGTCTCGAGCCCGATGCCCGGAATACGAGGGATCGAGCCCGCGTGTTTCTCTCGCTGATCCGGCGCAAGGGAGAATTCGGTGGAATAGTTCGTTTGGGCTTAGAGCGCGAGATAAAGAGAGAAAGAGGAGGGGGATGATAGCCGTGGACCCGTGTCAGAGAAGTTGGAGAGTTCGCTTTTTTACGCGCAAGGGGTTGAACGACCAAAGGGGGACAAAAGGAGCCGGAAGGGGTGGCCGGGTTCTCGTCGCCGGCTGTCCGTTATCCGTGTCTCCGGGCCTTCTATTCGCCGGCGGGCCATTCGCGCTCAATGGGCAGGGACGTGTCCGCGGCAGGTCGAGGGACACGCGGGCGACCTCCCGCGATATTCGCCGCGACGATCCGAACGGCTCGATTGCGCAGGGGAGGAGCGGCGCGGCACTTTGGCCGTGTTTGCGAGACTCTTCTTTCTTTGGTTTTTTTTTTCTCCAGTCGCTGCGCGCACGCTGACGTCCGTCTTTCTGTAGAGAGCGGGAGGTGGAGTGGGAGGCGAGGGGGGGGGGCTGACAGGTCCGACGAAAGAGCGAAAGAGAGCAGTTGTACCGGCAGTCGTGAGGGAATGGGCTGGTTGTCCGATCCGGAGACGGTTGTATATAGCAAGAAAGGTTGCTCCCTTTTATCATTAGATCGATTTTTTTTTCATTTTATTGTTTATATAGAAAATTAAAAAAAAAAATTCCGAATTGCATGCAAATAACATTTTCATAAGTAATAATCTTATTAATGTAATATGAATAGCCAGATATTAGAATCTTATTGATTCCTATTTTCATACCGAATAGACTTACTCATGTATGAAATGGGAATAAGGAATAATGACCGATATTTAAGTATAGCCCTGTCGGAAAAATTCAAAAAATTGGAAACTTTTGCGAGTTAATATTATCATAAATTATAAATTAACATTCATAAATATAATATTGAGAAGATTTCAATTTTTCCCCTTGAAACCATATTGTGTATGATCAGTCATTTTCAATAGTGAAGGCAGCGCCTGGAAAGGATAGCAAATTTGTTACCAACAGCGTAGCACTAATTTTTCAAAATCAACATTTTCATCGATATGACATATTTATAGTTTAGACCACATATTTACAAACTGCACTCTGTGTGTTTCTGTGGCAATTTGCCAACTATTAAAATTCATATAAATTACGAGCACCTTTTTTTTCAAACTCCCATTGGTAGTAACAGTTTAAATATTACGTGTCTTAAATGAAACAATTTACAACATTGGAATTTTTTGTCTTAAAATTACATAAACATGGTCTCTCCAAGCTTGTATATTATATTAAGCGAGGTATTGGTGCCATTTCGCCCAAGCTTAACGGTCGTTGTAAGGGACTCAATGTCAGTATAAGTCACGATCTATATATTTTTGTAGGCTTAAGGGACATTTAGATACTCGAATGCCAAAGCTGGATTATAGCAAGGTTACTGCCGCAATAATAAAATCATTTATAACGTGGCAATTAGGGTGACGGGGCTACAGTAGCCAGCTGTGAATTATCTAACCGGAGGTGTAGACACAATGGCCCCCGAGCCACGATGAAATAACACACGCCGCGCTCCCCCCCCCCCCCAAGTACCTGCGCGCGCGCGCGCGCGTTTGTAATTCACGGCTCGTTCGCGGCTTGGATTTTTCTCACATTCTACCGCTCGTATGCGCAATAAATTACGGCCACTTTTATGTCGCGGTATAAAATCCGCCGTCTAATAACGGAGCGCGTGGCGAAACGTGCCGCGAGAAATATAGACCGAAGCTCGGGACGTCCGGCGCAATGACGGTCAGGCGTAGTGTCCGATATTCGCTGGGAAGAGGATCAAATGAAGAAACGCGGAAGAGACGACGGGGGGTCCAACGACAACGACAAAGCTAGTGGGGGGGGGGGCACCACACATCGAATACAGCAGGACGCACGGGATGGCCAGAGACTGTGCCGATCGTCGTAATAATAACAATAATCATAATAATGACAACGATCTACAGTAACAGGTTCCGCGTGAGATGGCGCGAGTGGAATGGGGGGGGGGGGTACAACCGTTTCGCCCCCGTACACCGCCCGTATAAATACGCATGCACGTAATGCGGGTATAATAAATTACCTGAACCCGCTGCCTGTGCCGGTCCTGCTTCCTCTGCCGCTTCTCCAGCTCGCCCTTGCGCTCGATCAGCGATCTGATCTCGCCCGCGGGCGCCGTCGACGTGGACGTCACGCTGTCGTAGCCGGTATCGCCGTGCAGGGACGACAGCCTAGTGGGCGACGTTAACGAGGCGTCGTCCTCGTCCTCGCTGTAGCTCTCCACCAGCAGCTCGGAGTCGCTCTAGGGGTGGCGGGCGAAAAAAGAAAATAAATGAGAATTAGGAAATTATGAGAAAAGAAGAGGAAACAATTCGCGTTACGATTGATTCGCGACGGGATCTCGATCAAAGATTTACGGCCGGATTTTTCGGATTATTGCGTCTATAGAGCACGCAAAATTAAGATACCGTACGAAATTAACGCCAAAGGGTTCATTTTTTTAAGCTTCACAACTTGTGGTGATCGAGCTTTTTTTATTTTGAAATAGTCATTACGCGACCTTAAGATTCACAGTTGATTTTTAAAAACAACATTTCCCTATAATATTTCTGTCATTTTATCAAAGTATTGAAAAAAAGCTTAAAAAAAATTATTCCCGCATTAGAAAGTTTTAAATTAAGCACAGGAAAAACCCATAAGTAATAAATTGGAACGATTTTCAAACCAAGAACTCCCGTTAATTCGATAAAAAATGCCTAATAATAGCTAACCATCAATTTAGCGCTTTTTGAAGCTCTTTTCGAGGCAATGCAGAAATAACGAAATAATACATTTTAACAGGACTGTGGGTTTTTAACAATTTTACAATCAATTTACACACTTGTGCGGAATGATATTTTTCACCACGAAAGCCGGAAAATCACTGCTAAAGTGAAAAAAGGGTAGCGAAAAGTATTTTGTTAAATATCAAGTGAAAGATTTACATTTTAACTGTTTTTTTTTAAATAGTTAATAATAAATTACAGATTGACATGTACAAATTTCACAACTTTTATAAATATTAATGTTTAACTATGACATTGTATTTTAAGGTTATACGTAATTTTGGATGATGATGATTTATTTTAACCAAAATAAACGGTTCAATATTTAATTATATCAAGCCAAGCAACAGTAATGGCTATAAATAAATTCGACTAAGCTCTTACTTCTTTCCACGCAAATCAAGCGACTACTTTATGAAAGAAGAGTTAATTGAGTCTCGAGAAATTTTTATTACACCCAGTAATAAGTTTATTCATATTTTTCTTTTCTTTCTTTTTTTGTTTATGTCATCCAGCCAACATCGGCTCAAAGCCTATATATAGAAACGGACATCATAAAATCAATAATCCTCGCGCTCGTATTATAATAAAGCCCGGCACGCGCGCACTTGTCCCGCAAACACGACAGATCAATTCGAAACCGATATAAGCCGGCGTCCGTGCATTTGCCAACCCCCCCCCCCACCCACCCCAAAAATCCGACGCTCGCCGTCGAAAAATTAACGATCTGCGACCGAGCGCGTATATCGGTACACATTATATATTATACATACGGAGAATTTACGAGGCGAGCGCGCAATCATCCGAATGATTAAGCGGTATATACACCGGCGTCCCGTTATCGCGGCGAGCCCGCGCATGCATGTACAGGCACCCCTCCCTATCCCCAACCCCCACCCCCCCTCCCGCCAGCGTCCAAGGAGAAAAAGAAGGGCGCGACGACTGGTGCTATTTTATGCATATAATGTGTATGTGTATATATATATATATATATATATATATATATATATATATATATTCATGTATGTATGCATGGATACGCATATGCATACCTGTTCGGGCGGTGAGCCAGGCATGCTGGCACTGGAGGCCTCCACCACGGATACGTACTCGCTGGCCCCGGTCTCGTTCTTCTGGAGCTTCAGCACGGGCGTCTCCAAGCCGCAGAGGAAGACCTGGCCGAAGAATAGGATCTTTTGCAGCCTCAGGCAGACCTGCACCACTTCCTGGAAGGTGTAAAATGGTTTTAATTAGATGTGCACGGGGGACGAGCGTAAGGATTTGCGCAAGTAGCGGGGATTCATGTAATCTATCGTATATCGGAAAAATATTTGTTGTATTTGTTAATATATATATACTGGTAAAATTTATAATATTAATATTTATAATATGAACAAAAGACTTAATACTTGTTCATATTTATACTGTTTGCGAGGAATGGGAATTCACATAGTTTACGATCACTTTTTTCGATCGAACACGTTAGCTATTCAAAATTTTGAATAATAATAATTTATGAAATTTTGAATAATTATTCGCACACAGTTCTCTAACTTGCCTGACCTCCTCTAATCGAACAATTATAATTATTACATTAACGAGTCAAATAAACTTTTGGAATTCTTATCGACTCTCGAAAATCGAGGGATCGCGATTTGCACTGCTCGAACGAGTGACTTTTCATAATAAAATCACAGGCTAATAAAATCACTAGTCTCTCACCCTATCGTGAGGAGTGGTTAGTATCAGTTCTGAGTAGATTTGGAGTAGGACGTTTGGTTCCAACAGGTGGATGTGCAATGATTTCGACACGATCACGTATTATAAATACTAAGTCTAAATCTACGAATCTTTCGATGTTTAGTCTTTAGAAAATTGATACAGTTTTGTTCTCGAAACTACGGTTCTCTAGGGAATCGGTCAATTTTTATACGATGAAAATGAAAAGTCACACCATAGAAACAAATCTTGACTTAAGCTTGATACATTTTTTATCGATGGCGGCTCTTATTCGGTTCGAACGAACTAACACTGATAACTTGCAAAATAAGTGCACAAAAATTTTAAGAGCTATAACGCTGCTTAGCTCCATGACACGGTATCTTATTCTTACAGCTTAATGCTTTCGTGAAACTACCAAAATTTAACGAAAGCAAGAAATTAAGTAAAATATCTTCGAATATTGTAAAGCCTCGGATTATAAAAAGCGGCCTGTATAGTTATTCAGAGTGAATTTTGAAGGTAATCGAAATTAATTGATTCAGTCTAGCTTCAATCCGTCACCCATCTACCTTATGGCCTCTGATTCATGGATTTGTCCACATTACGTTGACGAATATATTTTTACATTATTTCACGCCATATAACGCTTTAATAAAATCTAATCACTACAGTTGCCAAGTAAATTTAAGTATAACGCTAGCTATGACGAATTTCATTCTTTGTAAAGGGTCTCGTCTCCTCTGGTCATCCATGTACTTTTTAATAAATAAATAATTCATAATAGCAAATGTATGAAATTCATTAAAATTGGTTGAAAATTCATAATAGTTTTTCATATTCGTACATGTACAATTTCAAACTTAATATTCTATTTTCATAATTTTAATAAGATAAATCAGACTATATAAGTCCAAATCGATAAACTGTAAGCTGATAATAACATGTATTATATAGTTAGTTCCGTTTGTTTATTATGCAAAATAACTTTTGCCAATAAGAAATTTACACGCGAGATATTTTGAAAATGTATGAATATATGATTAGTTGAGACATTACTTTTTAGAACATTTTTCTTCGCGACATTTTGTTTTTTGACATTTGAATTTTGGACAATTTTTTTATCAGAACTTTATTTCTTAGAAACAGTTCCAATTGTAAAAAATTAGAATTCGACGGCTAAATCAATTAGATTGAATGTATTCTTCCCTTATGTTATACAAAAGTAACTAATTCAGATATTTAACGGTTTTTAGTGAAAACTAAATTCAAATTTTGGATGGTATAAAAAAATTAAAAAATTTTGAGGCTACCACGACGCAGTTTAACGGGAACACGTCAAAAAAGCACATTTGTTAACAGACGTAAATAAACCTGCATTTACCGTAAAGGATTTTGTGGTAAATAGAAATTATTCGCGATAAATAAACTTTTCAGTACAGTGCGCGCCTATGCGCGATAAAATATTTATTGACGCCTGCGCCGTGCTTTTTATTCGCCGAATCCTAAATTATTAAACGAACGTTGGCGTCTAATAAAGAAGTTCGTCCGGCTTCTAAAAACCCGACGTTAACTCGACAGTGACTCGGGAATAATAACAACAATGACAGATGCCGAACCGAACGACGCGCGCTCGTACAATCCCCGGCTTGGCGGTTGCAGCGCCTCGACCGGCCGAGCGACGCGCTACAAAATCCATGCCTTATAAACATCATACGTATATATGCAATACAAATTTTCCAAACGCCGCGACGTGGCCGCGAAGCAATGTTGCAGCGGCACTCTCGAAATAGGCTCGAGTGTAGAGGTGGGGGGGACGATTTTTGTCACACGGAAATGTGCGGTTACGCGGGGAGGCCCTCGAACGAACGTGTTTACCCATAAATCAATTGCCGCGTGCTTGTGCGTCAGGCAACGATAATAACATTAATAATAATGATAACGATAACGATAACAAAAACAACAAATACAACAACAACAACAATAACATAATAATAATAACAATAACTGCAGCGTAACCGCTCTTCTCCTGATTGCCAGCTGAACGCGACTTGTTGAGGAGGGGGGAGGGGGAAGCACGCATTCCCCGTTTCTAATTTTCTTCACGTATATGCGTCGCAGGGAGGATAGAAAAAAGGAATAAGAAAATGTTAAAGGGAGAGAGGACAGACGGTGCGGTCAAGATGCGTAGCGTCCGAGATAGTTTAATAAATGCGTCGATGCGTTCGGACCAACGTGGCGAGTGTAGTTAATTTAATCGCCGTTGGGGGGGGGGGAGAATAATAAGGCTAAAGCCGGTGTAGTTGTTCAGAAGCACATGAGTTTCCAGGAAGAGAAGAGACAAAGAAAAAGAATCCCAACCTCTTATTATTTCACCGACAGTAATTCATGATAATTTTAGCCAGGTGGACTATTTGTCTTTAATCAGCATTATTTACATAGTTCAAAAAATTAAATAAAAAATCCATTGAAAGAGTTTTATGAAATATAAAGCTGGTGGTGGATACGCGAAGAACGTAAACGTTTAATTATTCAGCTCTAGCGATAGGTTAACAAGGCTATTAGGATATGCTAAATATATTTGGGACATATGGGGAAGTGGAAGAGTATGTGAAGCAGCTCCACCTTTGGAAATAACATCTACTTCCAACCACAGGGCAATGATTTCAGCTAAAATCGAGATCTTTTGCATAAATTGCAATATAATTATAGCTACAATCAAGACTGGACAAGAATGAAATATGTCTCGAACATTAAATTTGTTTAATCTATAAATGAAGAAAGCAAATAACGTCTCCCCAACATAGAACACATAGAGTACAATTTTTTTTAATAGGTGTAGACCGAACACGGTTTAAGATTATCATATATGCTTAATTACATTTATAAGTACTTGAAGATATGGTAAAATGCATTTGATAGTTTGCAACAAAATTGAAATGATCAAATCAAGCAGAACACTCGCTTTAGTACAATTTCAGGATAGTTCATCCTAACCAGTTTTCTGGTACTGATAATTATTTCTTCTCGGAACCATCAGTCGACATCTATTGCACAAAGATTGCTGTAATCAGGATCAATTGATCTCTGCGTTAAAGCAGACTAGCCCTCGCAATCTCAGTTCAAAGATTGCGACGCACATTTACTTTCTTCCCGCTAGCCAATCGATGTATAATATATGAACTGCATAAAATGCGTGTATAATAAATCAGGTATAAAAAGCCTCGATGACCGTGCAATATTAATCCCACCTACGGTGGACGATTAAAAGTCCTCGTTACCAGCAGCCCCCCCCCCCGCCTTTCGCGTATGATCGGAAACAGTAATTAGGCATACAAATAAATATAAAAAAAGAGAAGATATTTAAGGCACTTACCACGTCCTCCTTTTTGTCGGCGTAGACCAATTCCTGGGGATTCGACATGAGCGGCGTAAATCCGGAGAGCGTCGTGTCCTCTGGCAGTCTCACCAACTTCACCTCTGCAATAGAAAAACGGACAAATGAGCTAATTGTCTGACGATGCGTGTAAAAACGCATAAAATTAGTGCCACTTTTTCACTTTCCCGCCGCCTTGGTCCTTTTCGCGAATGTTTATGTATGTCGAGGATTCGTATATTAACGAGATAGGGAGAGAGAGAGAATGGAAGAGAGAAAGAGAGAGAAAGAGAGAGGGAGAGAGAGACAGAGAGAGAATTGATCGAAGCGAGAATTACAGCACGAGCCGACAATCGCTAATTTTTAAAACTCTTAATGCTCGCTTTAAAGTGTCGGTTTTAATGACACTTTAATTTACTCTTTTTGTCGGGTTACATGGCAACAGCACCTGCCGGGATCCACTAGCAATCAATTATCGACCAGTTGCAAAATTTAAGGACTCCCGCTGCGTTAATCTGACGCGAACCCCGATTAAAAATAATATACTGATGATTAAATTTTCGCAGGGTAGGGACGAATGATTTGTACATCTTGCACTTTGGCGCGCGTGCAATTATCCGCATACATACATACATACATATATATATATATATATATATATATATATATATATATATTCATTTGAAGTAATGAGCTCCGTTAACTTTAAGAAGTCGTTTGGGTGGCTTTTTATGCAGATGGACACCAAGTGCTTGTGTGAAAATTTATTCTTGCGTAGTCTTCGCCTTGTGTCTGATATATTAAATTGCAGATGTAGGCTTTTATTTTATACATTTATATATTCTTTTGATCTTCAAGGGCCAGGTAATTCAGTTAAATTATAAGAGCTTGCGTGTATAATAATCATATTGTACACATGACAAAACCTACTGAAATATACATTAATTTACTTAAATATCCACATAATCTTCCACCTTTTCAAAATTAACAGTTTATTTTATATTCTTTCTGTATTTAAGTAATTAACTCTCGTTAGTCCCTAAAAGAGATTTGAATAATTGAATTTTTTTTATAAAATACAAAAATGTGATAGAAAAAACCAACTTTTTGTCATTTGGACAGTTCTTTGGAATTCAATACACTGATCTACTTATATCATATGTGATGAAAAGTTGTCCCTTTTCAAGAATACCTTAAATCCTTCAATCATCTCAGTCTGAGCGTTAAAGTAAAGCTATAGTTTCTCAGTGTTTTATTTAATATTGCTCTATCGCGTCATTTTCAACAAGTCAAAAGCTTCGAAAGTTCTTTTAAGAATACTTCATAATCCAATTTTTGTGATATGAGTTGCATAGGTACCATCAATCATAATCAATCATAAATTATTGCATCAGATAATAATCTAATTTGACGATCGTTATTGATAGAAAATATGGAAAAAACACGGCAACGTATGACTTCGAAAGGGGGCTTAACGGGGCATAATTTATTCCAATCGTCCACGATCCTCGAAATCCCGATCATCGAAAACTCTGACGTTGGTATCCTCGCGATCTTCCGGAAAAGCTCCGCGCAACCGCCACCTCAGCCGTGACATGTGCCTATACGATTCTTTTTCCATAATCTCGCGTAACAGCATCAGTTCAGTCAGCAGTGGATCGTCCCCCTACCCTCTTCGGCCACTTCGTCTATCGCTCCACAATCGCGATGCCGAGAGTTAAACAGACACGGGTTGTTATCATGCAAATGTGCCCGTCGCTTCGCTGTCGCCGTCCATATATATATATATATATATATATATATATATATATATATATATATATATACACAAAGCTTCGAACGGAGGCGAGACATTAGGGAGGCAAGTAGGAAGATATATTCGGAGGCGCGAGGAAGCGACACTGCGGGAATGAAGAGATATGGCGGCTCGAGATATATATATATATATATATATATCGAGCGGAACTACTGGGCGTGGCCAAGGGCGGCACCCGGGCCAATATCATTATTCCGCCAGGCTAATCCCTATATAAGCTCATCGCTTCTCCTGTCCCACCGATTCCTCCGCCCGCCGCGCCTCCGACCCCGTCCTATCTCTTTCAACTTTCGCCGACTTCCTCTCGCCTTCCCCCACCCCCACTGCCCGTCCTAAAAAAGCGACCATACTTCCAGGGAGACTCAGTGCGACCTGATCGAAAGCAAACCGAAGACGGATGAGCTTTCGCTGAAACTCATATCATTCGATAGATTGAAGTGCAGGCTGAAAAGGGACAGGCGATTTTCCATCGTATGTATATGTAGATAGAATCCAAATAATTTACTCCAGCGAGCAGTCAAATCGATCGTACATCAACCGATTATCGAACAAACGCTCGATTATTCGAATTAGCGCTAGCAAAACGAATAAACAAGTGATTTTTTTTGGTTTCATTGTCATTCTATTTGCACATAGACATGTCATAATATACCGTATAGCCATGCCGTGGGAAGCACGAATTCGCGGCGATCAAACAAACCGATGTCTTTCTTTTTTTACAACTGTATCCTTAACTGTTCATAATGATTCCATATGTGTGTATAAAAGGCGCAAGGAATGTGTTTAAATGCAGACGCGGAGAAGGCCAAAAATTATACTCATTGACACGGGTGGAACGGAAGTGCTCGGGGCACGAAGCATCCCGTGTAATAACTCGTGCCTATATACAATGTAATCGAGAGAGAGAGAGAGAGAGAGAGAGAGAGAGAAGAAGACGTTAAGGATAACCCGCGCCGGTAATTGTCGGGAAATATATGTGCCTGTCGGAAATTCCATTAGCAGTCGTTCCAAGTAATTGACCGTCACAAATGTATGCCCAGCAGTGGCGATACGTTATTAAGTAATTTATTATAAAAAATAATAATAATAGTAATAATAACGATAATATAAAATTAATCTATATTAAGCGAAGATGTTTATTATCAAAAAATCCATAAAATGGAAATTAATCAGCTTCAAGAGAAAATTAGTTGATAGCGAATGGCTCGGCATTTCCTTAATTCTCGATAGAGCGGGATAATGCCGATGTTACGACGAACATAAGGAATGTATTAAAATATCACGAAAGAGCATATTGAAGCTCCGCGTAATAGTCGAAGACTTTTGCCGAGCGAGCGATCGTCAATAAGGAAGCACCTCCCATGTAACTTGCGCTCGTTCGTGCGCGCCTCAAGAACGCTCCCCGCAAGGAGGATCAATCCTGTAGTTATCGCGAATAACAACGAGCCCCCCCCCCTATTACCGATTAGTTATCCCCATCCCTCATTACCCGGGGATCATCCCTCATGTGCGAATATATATATATATATATATATATATATACATTTATTTATATAAATATCACGCGTACGGAATGAACAGTGGCACTTCGTGCTGGTGAAATTTTCGGAGGCAGGGGTCCGCTGACGCCCATTGACATCGATTGAAATCGACGATTGTACCGGGAACAGTTCGGCTGCGGGATGTTTTTCAGCTGTTCTCCGTTTCTCGCCTATCCATGCCGAATGCATGCAAGAAATTTCATTCCCTTAATCAATATCGAATGTTTTGATATAAAACCAATATTCTGGGCTTCATAAGTACATATTTTAATTTTAGAGAACGCGTACGCAGATATTAGATCGTATTCAGGTCGATGTCAAATTTGAAAAAATCTAACACAATTTTCTTATCTTCTATATATAAAGGTCACAATATGTTTGGCTTTTTTATTAATATTTTATCTGTTTTTTTTTGATAATTCGAGCAGGTTATTTAGCCTTCATCAAAATCGGTTATTTCAATTGGTTCTAATGCCTCGTTTTGTAAGGTTTATCATTTTAGGCATATTTATAGCAATACTTTATTACACAACAGAAGAAACGACTCGAGTAAACACTTTAATTTTTTTTTTTTTTAATAATTCGATGAATTATTTGATGAGTTATTATTATAATTTAGAGAAAATTGATGATTTTTTGACTATTCAAATACATAAGTTTCAACGACGTTTCAAACTCCATTCCAGCCATCTCAACAATTTCGTTTCAATTAAGCGACACATTTTGAAATTGATATAGCCATTATACGTAGGAACGCGTAAAATTTCATCTAACTAATTAATATTATTCCCCTCGCTCAATGGCCTTCTTAGATTTTCTCAACTGACCGACAAATTATTCCGAGGCATAAAACAGCGGCACAGGTCTTCGTGGCTAGAATTCCTAGATCAATTCTGTAGAAAGAGCGTACGAGAAATAGAGAAAAAAGACCATAAAGCACTCATGTCGCGCCCTCGCCTCAAAGGATGCTGCGCGAGCGAACGGAACGAACTTATTGCCGGTTGTCACGGAAGAGGAGAGAGATAGAGTGAGAGAGAGAGAGCGAGAGAGAGAATCAGCTCCTTTTGGCTCTGCGCGTTATTGACAAATAAAGCCATCGGCTTCCGGGATGGGGTGGAGGGGGATACAATCGTTCACCGCCACCGGCGTGCGCGCGGTTATAAAGGCACGGTAGGAAAACCAAGGCGGAAGATTTGCGCGACCCGTAATAACGTAAGAGTTCCGTCGGGAAAACGCGGGGAAAAATAAGGAGAAATAAGAAGAGGAGAAAGAAGGCACGGTTTAGAAGAATGCGCGACTACTCATCGCCCCGGGGAACACCGGGCGTATGGGTGAAATCGGGGATAAGCGCGTGGACGCGGCGACTGTCATTGTCCTTTCTTCACCCTGTCCTTTTTCATTCGACATCGGTCGCCCGTAAATATATAGATCGTAAATCGGCATATTGGTATTGCGCTCAAGCACCTCTAATAACTTGTGCATTAATTAGCCGTAGCCGGCATTCTTGGACTAACGGTGACTTTTATATTTGGAAAGAATTGCCGTTTCTTTCCAATTTTACGTAGATGTTACGAAACCGCCCCAAACCATATGGAACATTCATTTTGCGAATATTTGATCATTTGTCTCAGTTGCAACCGGGGATTTGTCCATCCCACGTCCAGATGTGATACAACTGATCATGTCGAAAAGCAAGATGGAAACGAATGAGTTTCCTTGGTAAAAGAGGAAAAAATTGTTACTGGAAAAACTGAGCAGATACATAATTGAATATATAGAGTCGCAAACTAAGAAATACTTTTATCAGATATTTATAATTATAATGTGAAAAATGGAATAAAATTCCTAATTTTTTAATCGAATGAAAATTCATATTGGATTTAGGCAATGCAAATTAAAGCATAATGCTACACTTATGCCTGTTTTTGTATTTTTGGTTTTTACATAAGATACCTATTAAGTTTTACAACAAATACTTGAAAATATTTCTGAACCGAGGACTTCGATATGAGAGTTCGAAGGTTATATTTATATATTTTGAAACTGGCAGTTCAAGGCCAACGTCGTTTTTGAACTTGGAATATCCGAACGAGCAAAAAGAACCGGATCGCCGGCAAAGTTCAGATATAATATATGCGACGCGCTAAGTAAAGACGTGAAACAGGTGTAAGCTTTTGCATTCGAAAGGCATCGGCGAGCGTATAATACGCGCCGAGCCAAGATAAGCTTATCCGATCGCGTGCTTGATCGCTTGTTCCGTTCGCGCGTTATCCGACAGGCTCGACGCGCTCGGGAGGTATATAATTCATATGGAGATTTTCAAACGGGACCGAGCGTATTCTTTGGACGCGGACAAAGAACAGTGATAAAGTGCCTTTCATAAATGTTACGGGGCCGCCTCGTATCTAAACAGTACAATTTAATAGCTTCCGTTTTAATAATAAACAAATGAGGCAAAAAAATTACGACATTCTGGAGCAGAATTGACGCAACGTCACGATGTTATCATATTTAAGTTGATGTTAATGAAAGGTTAACTCCATCGATTCGCGCCCCTTTGAAAGTAGCGGAGATTTATTTTAAATTAACAAAAAACCAGACTATCGGTATATTCGTCTTGCATATAAAAAAGCCAAGGATCATATAAGTGCTTTAATTAAATTGTTGAGATCATTTATCTATTTTCCACCAATAGAATTATTACCTCAGTGCAACCTCGAAGTCAGGCATTTACTAATCTCGTTCAACCCTAGCGTGTAAAATAATTATTCATATGGTGAGACTTACCATCTCCCAATTGTTCATAGTCATATAAAAGTACACGATGACAATGATATCATGGCTTAGTAATGATCCACGTGGCTTAGCAATTAAGTAAAACCAACTAAAGGAACGTCCCTATGTCCCGAAAAAAAAACCACCAACTCTTATTTGGTTCACATTCTCGAATATTCGCGAGTACTCGCGAAATTATCAGTGGCTGATATTAATGGCAGTACGGCCATAGACAATATTGGCGAGTTCATTTATGGAGGACTCGGGAAGATTCAATTGATCCATTCTGTTAATAAAACTATATCGCCATATCCTAACGATGGTAATGAAAAGCTGAATAATTCTGAATAAAACTTTGTATATTATACATTAAATCTTTGTTATATATATATATAGAATTGAGACGTATAGAATAAATACATAAAAATTGAAAGCACAGAATTGAACGAGTGATTTGATAGTAAGCCAAATTTGCTTGGTAACGCCTTTAAAAGCTGAAAAGCACAACTGTAAATGAAGACGATAAATTCAAGAGTAAGATGTCGTGAATTAAAATACTCAAGGAAAGCCAGTGACATTTACGACAAACTCTGTTTAATTCTTCTCCATACAGTGCTGGCCGTCATATTTACAATGATGCGGACACATAGTTTGCAACCTAATTGGATGTGAAGCATTCTTGAATGCCAATAGCGTTTACATAACAATGATCAGTGTATATTCCACTCAATGGGCGAGTGATGCATAAGAGTTGCGTGGATTCATGGCTCATAAATAATTTATGTATCATTCGTCGATCGAAGAAAAAAAAACGAAAAGAAAGACCGCCTCATGATACTTCACACACCGTATATCAACCGCAAGCATTAGATCAAACAAAAGAATTAATAATCCATGCGTATGGATAAAGTTCGATTATATGCTATATACCCCAGCGACACGTGGGATAGAATAAACTCAACGACGGCTATTATGCCTATATAACATTGAATACAATCCACATGGCAAAAGAGGGGGGGGGGGAAGCCAAAGAAATCTGCCACGTCCAGTTTGTTTCTTCAAACATTTCGCAATTCTCGCTCCGGACGTTTATTCCAGAAATTCCCAGGCTGGCTCGTCCAATGAGGCGCACGCATCGGGCGCGCCGCCCGCGCGTCTAAATCGCGCGAGAGAGGCTTTTTCCGACGGTTTTCCGCAATAAAAGTTAAGGCCTCCCTCGCTTGGGCCTTGTATATAATACAAAAGACCGTCGGGCCAGCCTCTACTAATACTTCTACTACCACCACCACTATTGCTATTCCCGCTGCTACATACACGCGCGCCGATGCCGTTCGAAGCGGCGAACGCATAGCAAGCGCGATTATTCATGCGCGCGCGTTTCGCCCCGCCAGCAATAAGACGGACGGGAAACAATCGAACGAGAAAAACAGTGAGAGAGGGAATGGACGAAGAACCGAGAGGAGGAAGCAGCCGCGTGCTTCGATTCACCTCTCTCTCTCTCTCTCTCTCTCTCTCTCTATATATATATATATATATATATATATATATATATATATATATATATATATATCACACGAACAAACGACGTAAAAATCCCTAAGATGGAGGGTGGAGAAGGGGAGGGGGTGGTGCTACCACGGCCTGAATAGAGCCGCGCCGGCTTTGCTCGAACTTGCGCTACGCAGAGCCCGCGCGCGGAAATAAAGTTACGACGTCGTTACGCGCGCGCTTTATGCTGATGAAAAAGACAGCTGAAAACGCCGCGCCGACACGGCGCGCACGCGCGTGTGTCCTGATGGAAATGCGGCCTGCGAAAGCGAGAGAGGGAGGGGGAGAGAGAGAGAGAGAGAGAGAGAGATAGTGATAAAAGTCAGGAATTCGGCGACTCTCTCTCTCTCTCTCTCTCTCTCTCTCTCTCTCTCTCTATCTCTATTTCTCCCCCCTCCCTTTGGATTCGCGATGTACGGAGCGCCAGGGCACGAGACGACGACAATGACGTCGTCGCCGCGCACAGTGCCTTCCTTATATTTTTCTCCTTCCGCGGGCATCAGGTGTACATATGCGTATGTATATAGTGAGTTTGTATGTGTATATATATATATATATATATACACAGAGGAGTGCTGCCGTTTTGCCGCTGCGTCGAGCACCGTTATAGAGCGCGCGCGCAACAACGCTGCGTGGACGCGCGCCAGAGCGAGCGGGTCGGTCCGGGGTGAGGAGGAGGAGGCGGCAATAAACGTTCGCCCACCGACACGGGTCAGCTGTGCACGGGGGAACTGCCCCCGACGAGCGCGCGGCAGTATGGAAATAATCTGCAAGGAGGTGACGGACGTGCACACATATATATATATATATATATATATATATATATATATATATATATATATATGTGCAGGCAAATACATATTGGAGGCTCGAGAAGCAGAACTGGGCGAGAATTATTATCGGCGCGCGAGCGGCAGCGAGACTGCGTAAATCAGCGAGAGAGAGAGAGAGAGAGAGAGAGGCGCTTTTTGCCGATCCTTCCATGGAGCGCGCGCGCCGGGGAATTTAGACGGACGATTAGGAACGGTAAATGTCGCTTTCCGAGAGGGGAGACCGGGGCGAGGGGGAGACGCTGTTTGCCGCGGTAATTTTCAAGTTTATATACATGTGCTCGCGAGCGCGCGGGTTTTAACGAACGGCAGCTCGGTGTTATGTATGTATGTTATGTATGTATGCATGTGTAAGTGCAGCAGGCGATATAAATATGTGTGAAAAGCGTGCGAGCGCCGCGCCACGCATAGCACGGTTGACGCTTCGACTATGAATCATCCAAAGACTACTTTCTTTTTTTCAATGAATAGTCCTTTGACGCGTGAAAAAAAAAACCACCGTCAAATTGTCGGTTACGGATATGAAAAAGAAATGCACCAATTGTAGATTGAAAAAATTGAAAAAAAATTCAACCAGTCAATGCGTCAAATATCGATATTTTCTAAACGATACAGTTCTATATTTTCAGGATAAATGATTGACATAATAATTAATGTAGAAACGAGCGCATTTCGTGCAATTGATAATAGTACTCTTGAAGTATCTTATTTTATTTGAATTTATAATTTTAATATTGTGTTACAAGGGGGATACAAATTTTATATTAGCTGATAACACATTAGAAGTTTACTGTGATAGTTCTGTAATACTCGTGAAAGCACCGAAACCTGGATTCAATAAGAATTACTGCAATCTGGTGTAAATTAATTAAGTAATGACAGTGAGAATTTATATACAAATTGATTTATAAATGTGTATCTGTGCAATGTTTAAACTATAACTATTTTTTTTTATGCATTCCGTCAAAAAAACATTCATCTACATGCAACTTTATCAACATTTGAGCAAGCAATAACGTTGATATCGAAAAAACACTCATTAAAATTGAATGATGCGCTGATAAAAATCCACTGCAAGTATACACTAAAGTTGAGAAAATGGAATGTTAATAAAAGAAAATTCGTAAACGAACGATGGACAAGTACTTGTGACATGGGTGTATTTTTGAATGAGTAGTTTTCTCGATCAGTAATGAGTCTTTAAGCCAATTAGTAATAAATATAAAATAGATCGAAGTTGAATAAGTAAATGACCGATCAATATATATGAATGCTAATTAATTAACATTCATATATTTAAAGACGTAATTGCCTTGAAATATTTTTACATATAAAAATTCCAATATCGCTAAACTAAATCATCATCAGAATCAATTGCCAATAAAATCTAATGAATCTTTTCAATGGTAAATTACTCTCCCTTATCCAAATCATACTCTATATATGTGTGTGTATGTGTGTGTGTGTGTGTGTGTGTGTGTGTATTTTAAAATCGCCCGTCCGTTAATTTCCGCTAATAGATGAGATATTTATATTCTGCGTCGCTTTCACGTTCAGAGGGCATTAACGACAGAAGTGATTAATGATCGATGCAGACGCGCGCGCGCGTTCTCTCGATGCAATCGACGTCTATACGTGACGGGATCTTTTACTTTTTTTCCCACCCCCGATCGATTACCATTTTACGGCTCCTCCGTATGGTATTCGACGCGTTCACGGAGCGAGTTCAAAGACAGTATAATGGCCAATCGCTCGTCCCTCGATCTATTTCAAAGTCGTTAAGTCGTTCGAATGGAGGTAGAAATGTATTTGGCAAACATACGTATATTAATCGAATTATTACCGATTATTACAGTAATTGTTCGCGATTTTTGTCCACTCGTCGATGTGACACTGTTGTAGCTTCATCCTTTTACTTGGGTATATTTGCGTTAGATTCTATACAGTTCACAGGCATGACCACCGGCGCTCTTATCGTTGATTTTTGTCAAAAAATTTTCAGCTAAACGGTCGAGTTCTTCTAGATGGCATTTCAATTTCTATTTCACGTGCAGAAAATAGATTACGTAAATTTGCCAAAATGGAAAATGAAAAATTACAATATTGTCCAGTAGTATGATCGCAGACTGTAAAAATCTAAATGACTGCCATTGCTCCTAAGAAATTTTACTAGATAAATGGTAAATCTGAAACTTGTCGGTTAGGAAATTTGCTAGAACGTAGTACGGTAATTGTTTTAACGCTGTGTCAGTCTGTGATTGAATTATCGAGTAGTCTGATAATTTTTGCCAGCAAAGTGTGCGAGTAATCTGGGTTTCCAAGTTGCGGAGCAAACGATCCTGCCAACTGACCATATAACATTACTCATCACCTCACTATAATCGTTATCATTATCACAATAAGGAAAACATTCGAGTTTTGGAACTCTTAATTTACAATTACAAAGCTTCACGGGAAGAAGTAATTACCATAGAAATTCATTCTATCGTATAATAATATACCATTACATATCGTGGTATAGGTTCTGAAAATCAAGTTGTGACATCAGCTCTTAAAGTCCTCGCATACTGACATTTTACATTTTCTCATATTGGATAACTAGCGATCTACTTTTTAATGCCAGCTCGAAACTTAGAAGGTATTTTTCTTTGTGCGCAATCATTGGAATTTAGGCTGCCGCATCGAAAATATTACTTATATAGCTCGGCTAAGATAAAACCAGCGATTCGCGGAAGGCCCGTATTTACATAGACGTTTATACAGACACGATACCGCGACGGCGAATATTTCGTGGAACGGGCCGGCGCAGGCGATAAACAAAACAGCGGGCACAATGACAAATGGCGCATATTTCGGTCGTTGAATTATTCGAATATCCGAAATATTCGTGCGTGCGCCCGATAAGCGAATTTGAGACAAACTGTGATAAATAAAAATGTGAATTCTACAATCAGAAACAAGAAGAAAGTTGAAGCTCCTGTCTCGGTCACTGTTATACGTACATACGCGGCGAATGCTGTAATGGGGAACGCGCTTTTCGCAAATTCGAACGTGCAACTGTCCATGTATATATATATAGACGCGCGCGCGCACAAACATACAATCCCGTGACATCTTTAGGCTTTGTTTGAAGCATCTGCCCCGTTATATATATCTACACTTATTTACGTTGCAAATTGATGCCTCCTCCGTGTGTGTACCCCCCCGCCCTCCCTTGCCGCTGGAACAGAGGCCCGGTGTATCACGATCCGGTGTAACGAGGCACCGCAAGTACCGTTTCGACAATCTGCATTTCGAGATCGGAGGTAGGATTACGTCTTTCACCTTTCGACCTTGAAGTTTAAGAAGCTCACGTTTGTCTTACGCCCGCGTGGATGGTTGCGGCGCGGGCAGGGGGGGGGGGTGCGGAAGAAGAGGCGCCCCCGATCTATTCAATGAAGCGCAGCGATGGCGTTCCGTGTTCAAACTCAAGAATCGTGCTTCAGCGATTACGAGGGCCGAGAATGGATCTTATAACTCGGCGAATCGTTCTGGGCGCCCGATGTGTGTACGGGCGCGAAAAGACATTTTACAATAATTATAAAATTTAATCATTACCGACCAGATTAGTTACTTTTCGATCCTTGGATAAATTTTACTCGGATAACCAGTTAATTAACGATGCAGAAGCATTGGCATTCTGGTAGAAATAGTTTAAACCGGTTTGATCATATTCGCTATCTGAACGTTATCGTTTCACAATATTTGCGTTTCGTTAGATTCGTCCATTTATAAGCACAAATATAATTTAACTTCAGAAAAGAGCAGTGCATACTCAGAAATAAAAATACAACTAAATTAAACTTCACTATTTCGTATTAAAGGAATACCAATGCGGGTAAGCATAAAAAATACACTATGCTATGTTTTCTCGTTAGTTACATTGATCACATGTTAAAAAATGATCTGAAATGCTTTTAGATGCAATTAAGTGACCGATAGTGTCCGAAAGTTGTTTGTATTTCAGTATCCTTAAGGTTCATATATTTTATTATTTTTGTGACTGAAGAATACACTTCTTTTTTTTTAATTACTAGATAACTAAATATAGATCATTTATAAAATTTGACTTTCGAATTCCTATGGGAATTCTAGAATTCTGTTGCACAAAAAGACGAACAGCCCATTCTATATGTATGTATTTTTGAAGACAAATCAATGTAAATATCTCACTTCCACCTGTCCTTTCATAACAAATAGTCTATAATTGCATGCTCTAATCCTAGATTCTTTTATTCAGGAACTAATAGAAAACGTATGCTTGTATTTCCGAATTAAAAATCAATACAAGGATTATCGTTTCGTCGTTCTAAAAAAAAAATCGCCTTACGACCACTTGATGAGTTAGATGTAAACACGAAAAATCGAAGGAAAAAAGCGTAAACGCAGAAGCCGTTAATCGTCGCATTCGCGCAACCACGCTTTCGACTATGTTCCCTAACTGCGGGCGCGATTACGCGAGAAGAAGGACGAAAACTAATCGATTCCCGGGCAAATAAAATTGAGCGAACGCTAAGTCAAACAAGCCGTCGCGTCGGAATGATTGATTAATTCGGGCTTCGCGGATATGTCCGAGCGAGATGCGAGGTCTTTACATTACGTACAAACGCGCGCTCGCGCCCCATTTGCCATTGCGCACCGATGAAACCGGGTACGTAGCGAGAGAGGAGGAGTCGGTCGGTGGACGGGGCGGGATCGATGCACTCATTTCGATCACAATGATTAGCGCGCCGGATCCGCTGGCGATCGGCAGGAATGCGCAGACATAGTGGCGCACGGGGGCTACGGGGCCCGGGAGGGAGAGACGTTAGCGAGGAACGAGAGGAGAAAATAAAGGGTGGAATGCGACGAGCGCGAGAAAAAGAAAATGCCCGACGGGAGGAGGAAGAGAATCGAAAGAAGAGGATGAGAGGGGGAATGGGGGGAGGAGGAAGGGAAACATGTTGACGTGGAAAAAGAAAAATCTACGAGCGAATGAGAGGGAAATGTTTTCTCTCTATCCCTCTCTCTCGCTCTCTCTCTCTCTCTCTCTCTCTCTCTCTCTCTCTCTCTCTCTCTCTCTCTCTCTCGCTCTCCCGTCTCTCGTCTCTCCTTCTACCACGCATGTATAGTCATCGCGAGAGAGCGAAGGCAATAAAAAGATGTTTACAAGGTGCTTTGGCCGCCTCGGCTAAACGATTTTTGCGGTACTTACAAGTTGATTTAATGGAAGAAATCCTGAGGGTTTAATATGTAAAGAAAGAAAGAGAAAAAACAACAAATACTTGTATGCACGCAGTTGCCGGGGCTTTTTTTTCTCTCAAACCATTTATATTAATTTGCTCGGAGGATCAATAATTCGATTTTGTCTATGAGTGATTTAGACGAGATAAATTGATGAAGAAAAAATTATGATTATCAGCTACATTACCGAATAGCGTATGTGACATTAGATAAACAATCAATTTCTTTCATTATCATTGAGAAATCCAAGTTAACGAACAACTTCCATTGTATAATCATCGATAGTATTCAAATTATATTATAAATAAATATCAAATCATTGTACTGACTAAAGCAGGACATTCTCGACAAGTATTTTCATAAATATTCACAGTATATGTATCATATATGTACTGGATTCTGTTTAAAGATCTTTAATGCGCCCAAAAAAAGTAATCAAGACATCGAATGCAGATTCCATCAACATTCCAAATATTATACATTAATCGATAAAAAAAATCGATCGATCATTTATCAATTTCTGATAAGCAGACAATTTTTTTGTTTCATTTCGTTTTTGGCGTTATGTTTTTATACATACTAATAGAGTAAACGTTAAAGAATCTTACCCTCCAAACGTTGCTCGGCCTCCTTAGCCTGTATCAAAAGATTCCGGTTATACTCCAGTTGGTCGAGGAGGTTCACCACTGTGGCCAGTCTACTCCAGGCATCGCCCGGAGGTCTGAAACAGGAGATGACAATTTTTGTGACATCTGTGTTACGTAAAATTTATGAGAAATTCACAAGATACACACATGCGCATGGAAAAATATTAAAATACAATATTTTCACGTATACAATTAGCTCGTTAGTCAAATCTAGACCATTCTCTAATTTGGTATATCATGGAAAGGCCAACTATGCAAATTTTTTAATCTTTAATAAAAGCTCATTTTCGGAACTACATGAGCAATTGTGAACATTTAATTAAAGTAAATTTACTGCAATAGTATATTATGACCTCTTTATTTTGAAGATATATGTGATATGCAATTGGAAATATGTGAATATTACAAATACTATATAGTATACGAGTAATGAAATAACTATGTTCATTCTATAAATTTAAAACAATTGGCACACAAGTTCATTGTAACGTATTTATGTAACTTAAATTATAATACTCATTTGACTTGTTGAATATGATAGGAAAATTACAGTTTTATCCTAGAGGAACAAATAAGAATTCCGTTTAATGCTACAGGTTGGAAAACCTGTGTCGCAAGTGTGCAAATTGTAGTGGAGAATTTAAATTAGTGTAGAACTAGGTCCACTAAAGCAGCCTAAAAAGATTTGAAGATCTAATCTTCGTACTATTCTCATGTGATTAAATTTCTATCATTATATATTGCTAAGATTTTTCAAAATATGAATATACATAATGAAATACGCATACAGGAACATAATTATCACAGGGCTTGTGTAAATACTGTTTAAAGATAACGTTAAAATATTTTCTTATCCAATTGAAGAGATGGTTAAATGATACTTTATAACATCGTTAAATGTAAAAAATTATTTTACAACTATTGCAGATTGCAGCAACACATCCGCAAGTACATCACTGCACATTGCTGAAGTACTAATTAGGCGCTAAATATGTTTCACCGTGCCACGACTACGAAAGTATCGGCCTCATTAACGTAATATTAATATTTTTAGAAATAGTAAATTCTACGGCATATCACATTCATAAATAGCCGGGAATGAGTACGTAAATCAATCCTTATATGCTTCTCGAAATACCAAAACTACTTTTAAGCTTAGCATCGATATATATATATATATATATATATATATATATATATATATATATATATATATAGACAACGTATTTACTTAATTAATCGCTTTTCCTTCATATTTTTACTCTTGCCATAAAATCCATATTTTCAGTTCCACATTACATCGAGGACTTTACGCAAAACGTGCGAGGTAAGATTATGCACCCTTTCCCTAGCATCCACTCTGGTAACAGGTTTCCTTTTACTATATGCATTAAAAAACTGTTTTCCGCGTTCAAGACGAAATTCCAACACTAGTATTTACAACAGGTCGGAAAAACAAGAAGAGCGGCTATCGGCAGCTCTGCCGGTGGACGATGCTGTCGCCACCGCTGCTGCTGCTGCTGCTGCTGCTATTACGCTCCAAGTGACCCGATAAAGCAACAATTAACGACCTGAGAACGAGCGTAACGTCGCAATTAAGATCTGGGATTGATATTAAAATGGCGCGCAAGAACGATTGTAAAAAGGATCGCGAGTGAAATCCTGAAAAATCCACAAACAGATCGAGATCGCGGGTCAGATCGGGGTATATAGGTCCGCACGCGCCCCCCTGCCCCTCCTCCGATTCTCATTCGTGCGTGTATGTACGCTGAGTGGTAACGAAAACAATACAGGTATATTCGTGGCACAACGTAACCAGTTGTTGTCACACGCTATATATATATATATGTATGTACGTATGTATGTATGTATGTATAATACCCGCGCAGTTTCTGTGCCAAGCGACTCCGGCGTGCGCGGGCAAAGGACGCGCGCGAGAAGCACCGTAAGGACCCGTCGGCGTTTCCAGGACGCCATCCCCACCTGCGCTCCGCCACCCAACCCCTCTGACCCGGAATTCCCGAGGAGCGAGGGTGATCGAGCAAGGTGGTTATAGTTGCGTTACCGCCTCGGTCTATATGTGTGTATTTATGTGTAAGCGCGCGCGTGTCTGTGACCTCCTCAGTCGACTCAGCGCGGCTCTGGCCTCTGATTCATCGGTCAATGGGTTACCGCGTAGCCGCAGGGATACGTGTGTGTGTGTGTGTGTGTGTGTGTGTGTGTGTGTGTGTGCGTGTGAGAAAGAGTCGAGAAGTCCGAAGGGAGAAGGAGTCGCTTAATGTAACGGCCGACCGATTTTTCGGAAAAGAGAGCGCAGCGAGGCACGTACCTAACCCGGGGTGGTGGTTTTCTATGGTACCGGGTTGTATGCCATATATATACATCAGGAGCGACGATTTATTCGGCGAGAATTTCCGGCCAAGCGGGTGCCCGCGAGAGACTGAGAAAAAGAGAGGGAGAGAGAAAAGAGGCTCCGCGATGTCGCGGATTAAGTTTATTTATGGATAAGGGGAAGGGGAAGGAAACGAAGAGAGAGAAAGAGAAAAGGAGAAAGACAGACAGAGAGGTTTCGAAACAGATCACGCAGGATTCTGGAGAGTAGGAAGGGGTGGGGGGTCCGTGATTTAGTGGTGGACTTCCCGCGTGTGGTTTTTCGAGACGCTCCGCGGGTAAGGAAACGGGAGGAAATGCGAGAAGAGAGCGAGAGACCGCGTGATTTAAGGTGATTGGGAGATTTTTTTTCTCCTATTGGTCCGGGCCTCGGTTAAGTGTGCTCCGCCGATGTGATAATGAAAAATTATGGTTAGGATGCTCGTTCGATCTTTACGACCGTATACGCGATCAGCGACACTGCATACACATATACACACGCGCACGAGGAAATGTTTACAATGCTTTTGCAAATGAGATAATAGAACCTTTGTACAAGTAACAGGAAGAGAATGGATAATTCGAGAAACGATCCATCGCGCTGCTATCGGGCAAGAGAGTGCGCCGAGAGTTTTCAGAATCAATTTGTGCGCTTACGTTGACAAGTGGTGGTTTTGAAGCTGCTTGCACTTATACGGCGCGTTCCCTCACCACATTGATATTGAACGCGTTGAAATTATCACTAATTAGCAAATTATATCAGTCCAATTGTACGTTATAGATTATCAATTATCATTGTTCGTCTGGAAACGAGTCATCCATTGCCATATATTAATGAACAAGCGAAACTTACAGAATTTGTAATATTTCCCAGTTAATTTTGGAAATTTTTCCATATACTTCGCCGATTTTCGAGATAGTATCGGTGCTGCGTTAGAACTGTTTCTACCAAAACAATAATATAAAAAAAGGGTGCACAGTGAGACTAACAACATTTCGAACTATCGGCATAAATGCTTATTATTTTCGTCAATGGATTGACAAAATTTTAGAAACCAACGCAACTAAGTTAATATTTCTGAGTTATTTCAGAAAATTTTGTCTCAAAAAATAATACAAAATATTAAAGTCCTGAAAACATTCAGTATAATTTGATTTTATTAGCTACTAATAAATATAAGCACTCTACTGTTGTAAATGCTCGAACTGATAGGTGTCCTTAACGAATTATCTCCTACCACATAACATCATAAATTATGTAATT